>VXBO01001420.1:588456-678874 GCA_013400135.1 Rhinoptilus africanus | reverse complement strand
CCCCCCGCATCCTTCAACTATTTCTGGCAGCTTTTAGGGCCTTAAGCACACCAACAGGTATTGGAGGATTTGCTCCTTGCACAAAAATAGGAAGGACTGGGCTTTTTTGTTGTTAAAAAGCTTTCTGAAATGGGGTTTCCCTTGAGCTAGGCATAGAGGACATGAAGTACGCAAAGAAAACAAATGTGCGTCACATTGTGAGCCTACATTTGTAGGTACACTCTGACCTCGGGAAGTGAGACTGGTTTATTTTTGGTTGTACCCTTGAGTTGGTGGTGTTGAGCCGTAGGATGTCTGTAGCATCGCCAGAGGATGAGGAGAGGATGTAGATGCTGCTGGGTTCAAGCAGCCGTTAGTGGTGTTCGTCCGTTATTTGTTCGTTACAACTGAGAGGTGTCGGAACTCGGGCGAGCTGAACGCGGAGCCTCGTCGGTTGGGCAGGATCCGGTGGAGAGGCAAAGGGAGACAGCCACCATCGGTGTCTGGATCGCCGTCCCTTCCTCCCAAGGACTTGTCAGCAGTCATCAGACCCCAGACAGCTAGCCGATGACCTCTCCTACTGTGAGTTCTTTTATTAGCATTTTTATTGCCTGACATTGAAGGTGATGGGAGGGGAATTTGCGTTTGGGTTTTAAAGTTTCTGGAAGAGCGTTCGTGCTCTGTCTCTTTTCTGCACCTTACCCAAGCCGATTCAAGACCAGCTAGCAGACGCTCTTTCAAAGGCCTTGCCATCTACTGTGGGATCTGTGCGCTTCAGTCTTCCCGAGCGGAGGTGATGAGGAAGGAGGGGGAGGAGGTGTCTGTGTCTTAAAAAAGAGCAGAAAAGGAAAAAACTGGAAAACAAGTAACTGCTCACTATGAAGTTCTTGGAAAGAAAGATGCTGCGTGTGTAGTAGTTAATGTGAATCGCAGTCTGCGTGCATGGTAGCGCGCTTCTGTGGCCTATGGGAGAGGAATTCGGTAGGCTGCAGGGGAGTCTTAGCGACTGTGAACGGAGAGAGAGCAGGAGGCAGCCTGGCTTCCCCACAGGAGCTAAGGCAACGTCAGGGATGGAGGAGTTTGGGAAGTGTTTAGCCTCAAAATTAGGACAACTTAAAAATGAACTAACTGCCGGGCCTGTAGTGATCTGTGTGTTCATGTATGTGTAGGACCTTAAGCACAGAAGGTTTGGGGTGAGTCTGGAAAGGGTCCATGTTTAAGGAATGTAGTTCTTCTGGCTTCTGAGATAGCTTTTTGTGTAGACAGCATGGAAAACGATTACAAAAACAAGTATTGCAAGACACTTAATGAGATGGGAAACTGGCAGTGCTAAGGCTGTAGCTCTTGGACTCGAGTAATTGTGAGAGAATTGCAGGTTTTTTCTGCTTTCTTTTTCCAAGCAAACATTTTCTCACTTGTGAACCTTCATAAATGGAGTTTATCCTATGGGTTTAAAAGTCAGCAACCCCCAAACTGCATTGAAAATCTCTCTTGACTTTTGGGATGAGGAGCAGTGACAGCCACTGGACTCAAGGGAAAAAAGATATTTTCAATGTTTCTTGGAAATTCCATCAGTGTAGTCTGAGACTTCATCTGCTGTCAAATCTGCAGTCAGACTGTCCGCTTTCCCCGTTTTGGAGCGGAGGTGACTGGGACTGACCAGACCAGTTTTTAGGGAGCTTAGTCAGCTTCCTGATTTCCAGGTATACTGAGGGAGTCATCAGGGACAGGAAAGGAGAGAGAATGTCAGCAGAAGCTGGGCTACCAGGAGGATTTTCAATTGGAGATCAGCAGGCGGCTTTCTGTCTTCTCTTGCAGCCGGCTCTACCAAGCTTTAACCAGTTGTGCTGAAACACTACATGTCAGGTGTTTAGCTTCAGGCCACATTTGTTTTGGTTGAAAGTAAAATAAGTAATGAAAAAAATATTCTTCAGCCATTTCTAAAAATGCAGCTAAGGGAAAAGTAACTTTAGGTTTTGAATTCTTTTTCATGTCCTCTCTTTTCTTATTGGAAAGAAGGAAGAAACACAACAAACCTAGAATCCCTAAAAAAGGAGGAGAAAGTCTGTCCTCTGTCTGGTCCTCAGAGCTGTAGTGCAGGGGCATTGAGCTTTGGGAAGGGCGATGCAGGTGGGAGACTGCAGTTACAGCTATTGATTGATTAAGCTAGCTGTTGATTATCATAGCTGATAATCATGGGCAATGATGATTTCCTCAGTGCGTTCTGTTGGTAATGTCTGTTGCAATAGGGATGATAAAAAGGACCGTGCATGACCCAGTGAAAGCTGAGCATCGTCGTGTCCCTCTTACTGCGGGCCAGAGTAAGTTGGGTCAGTTCTGTGAATCCTGAAGTTGGCAACCTAGTCCCACATCTCGAGTCAGTGATTTAGTGGTCTTGTATCCCGCTGCATTTGTCTGCTCTTTCACGTGCAAAAAACACGTGGGGAATGCGTGACCGTTTTCTCTTGCAGTGTGATGAACAGGCGTCGACTTTCTGGTTGAGGGGTTTGTCAGTGGTAAGGTGAAAACATCGTTCTCGTGACTGTGCTTTACTTTATAGGCGCTTCTGCTCCGTATGGAGTAAGGGTGGCTTGAAAGTTGTCCGACAAGATTTGCACACCTTGCCAAACAACACTGGGCTCCTAAATAAAAACAAAGGCCCAGGAGTTGGTAATATCTGTTCATGTGATATAAATAAACTCCCTGAAGCAGGGAACACGCAGCCCTCCCTTGCAGACCCCAGCTTGCACTGGGACCTTTGTAACTTCTGTTGAAGCTAATGGGTCTCTTCCAGAGAATGGGCCTGTTAGTATCAATTCATTAGCCAGACTGAGGCCTTGATTTGTAATGAGCCCTTAAGTGTAATTTGCAATAGCCTGCTGACTGTATCTTACTGAACTGCTGTGGGTGCAAGTGGGAAACAGATTGAGGCTGGAGTAATATTTACCTTCGCTTCCAGTCAGGAGGGGTATAGGAATGTGCCACACCTAGGATCTCCCAAGTTGGCTTTTCTGGGAAGTTCAGCCACCAAGAATGAAGTAGCCCTGATGCTGTATATGCAGGGCGAAGGCGTCTGCTATCTTTAAAAATATGCATATGAAAAGGGAACTGGAAGTTACTGCAAAGCTGCATTTGCAGGTATCATAGCAAGGAAATTTTTAGAAACCAGACCTGAAAAGTTTTACAGCAGTCAGTATCTCAGGGTACTCCCTGACATTTATTATTTGCTTTGCTGAAGTGTTAAAAGAACACCTGGTTTCTGTAGTTATGGCTAGCAGTTAAGAAATTACTGTAGAATTTTGTTTCGTTTTGACTATATACAGTGTGTATGTATAATATGTATTTTAACGTACATTTAAAAAAAAAATCCTTTTTTGCTTGATTATGGAAGGGAAGTCCTGGAAAAAGTACTTCCAGTTTTTTGGCAAGACACTTGATTGAAGTAATTTATTTGTGTTAAGCACCCCAGAGCAATATTGAATAACTCTGTCCTTTTCTGTTTCGAGAAACTCCTCAAAATGAAAGAAAAATCTTTTTTTGTTTGTTTTCCAAGAGAGAAAAAACCTGAATTTCAAAATGGGTTAAACAGTTTAGCGATTCATATTCCATTTCTAGCAAACTTCCCCCTCCCCCCTGTGCCCAGCCACTCTTCCCCTCTGCTCTTGCCCACAGAATTACCATGAAACTAATTTTAGAGGTGGGTTTACACATTTTGTTTTTAAAAATGCTGCTGTCTTCATCTCTGGTAATCCACCAGGTGGAAGCAGATGTGTAGAATATCTGTACATGCGTTTGTAAATCAGAGTTTGAGCAGAGGGGGTTTCTAAGAGGGCAATGTATGCGGTGCAAAGGCAAGGGAACCCTTGGCAATGTAATACCATCAGTACAAGCAAAAATTTGCAGTTATCCACTAGCTGGATTCGTTGGTGGTTTTTGTTCATGTGGTGGGCCGGGTGACATTGTATTAGCCAATTCTTCTGATGGATGGTTAGTGATCAGTTGCCTGGCTGTTCCGCATTACAGTAGGGAGAAGGCTATCGGGGAGGGGATGGGGAGAATAAGATAGGAAGTGGTTTCTTAGAGGTGGGTGCTCTGCTTGTGCGAACAGAAGTTTTGGTCTGCTAGTCTCGAGTGTGCTTTTCTGACTTACGAGAGCATCGTTCATAGCTTACAGGTGTCTCCTTCCCCTGCACTTGCCTTCCCGGTAACTGCATGGCATCCCTGTGCCACTCTGCTCCTGCGAAAAACGGCATCCTTGAAGTTTGGGGGATATCCCTTTATATTCCATCTGTGTCTGGAAATATGCTACAAGTGCTAAAACGTTTATTTTGTTTAGTTGAGGGATGGGTGGGAGGGCAGGGGGAGTCCACGTGGTGACAAAACAAGAAGCTTGAGGTAGCTCTGAGTGATCTCTGGAGAGCATCCCTCCGGCCTGCGAGTGCTCATGGGCTCCTAGAGGCTCCCAAAGGTTTGGAACAGGGCTGCAGCATCCAGATTTGCACTGCCTGCTACGTCCCGTGTGACAGAAATGCTTTGCCTGTGTACTGCTGCAGGTTTTTGTTGCCGTCCTACAATTTTTGTTGTTGTTTTTCACTGACCTGTTGCTCTAAAATTCACATCGCTGCCTGACAAGCTGTGCTCCTAATAACTTCACTCAGAGGGCAAAACCCAAATAGTAACACGTGTTGAATATATATTGATTTAAATATTTTCTTTACTGACTTGTTCTCTTCGAGCTTTGCTTAGTTCTGAGCATGCTACAGAAGCAATCGAATTGCCTGAAAGTGAAGTGTTCCTTTCCAGCTATACCAGTGAAAATACTTGGCGTTTTTAGTCCCGAGTTGCCAAACGTAGTCCTCTGCTTGTGCTCGGTGCATGTTAGAACAAAAATAAAATGGAGGAAGAGCTGGAAGAAACCCTTTGCATCACTTGAGGCCCAGTGGGAGCTGAGGGTCAGGATCGCTGAGAATTAATCAGTTCACTAGAGAATATGGTAATACAAGGAAATGATGGTATTGCAATAAGGTTTTCATTTTTTTTTTTATTAGTAGCAGAAACTTCAAAAATAAAAAGAGGTGGAGAGAAAGCCTGGGAGCAGAAATGGCCTGAAGGGGAAATGACCAAGACCAGCTTAGAAATGCAGAGAATGGTGATTCAGGATGCTGCTTCACTGCATCTTTGTGTGAAACTCCTGTCTGTCTTGTGGAGGTGGTGGGGAGAGAGATCACAGCCCTATGAAATCTGACTTCTTAATACTGTTTTGAATAAAGCGAAATAGCTCTGAGCCTTCTGCTTTTCTTGCAGATTGAGGATTTTAAGCAGGGGATGCCAGGCCTGCAGAACAGCGACTGTAATTGCAAATCTGAAAGCGGCATGCAGCCATTTGTGTCATTTTTAACAAACCATAATGTCGCAGAAATCTGCCCGGGCAAACTTTTGGTGCTGCTGTGCCCCAGTGCAATAATTATAATGCAGAAACAGCTGATGGGTCACGTCTCCAGCCCTGCGCAGTGTTATGACTTGCTACCTACATTCCATGTTTAGCTTTGAGCGATCAGATGGTGCAGGCAACGTGAGCTAGCAGCGCCTGAGGACATGCAGCCAGGCAACACGTCCTTTCCCTCTGCAGCTTTGGTTTCTTTTCTCCGGTTCTGTCCCATCCCGTCCCCTGAAGGTGATGCACTTTCCAGTACGTACCACTCTCTGGAGGGGGTCAGCTGCCCTTGCGGGAGCACGTGTGCCATTCCCACTGGGCTGTATTTCAAGTCCAAGGGCCCAAGGTTTGTAAATATTGTTTCTAAAGTACCTGAGGACTCCAGGTGAGCTTCTTGCCCTGCTTACCGTGGGCTCTGGAGCTGCGGTCGGTACCTGTGGTGGCACACGGTGGCAGACTGTTTCAGCATTGTTACTGATGTAACTTAATGAAGCACGAGTTGTACTGGAGAGGGTGAATTTTGTCTTTGTGTGTGGGGAAAAGGTCATTTACATGTGTTTATGAGCAAACAAAAAAGTTGAAAATGATGCTTAGTTTGGCTGTGTAAAGGCTGAGGGAAGCAGGGAGGGAGGTAGATATGTTGGACTTCCATTTGTTTTGTGCCTAGCACTGTGCAAAAGGTACCCTCAGTCCTTGATCTAGGAAAAATCGGGCAGGTAAGCAGAAAATTAGTCACTCATTGCTTGGGACTGCTCTTGCTCTTTTGCTCCCTTTTTCCAGGGATGCCATGGGCGAGGCACGGTGCGGACATTTTAATTGTGGCAGTTTATTCTATTGTGAACTTATTTTCACTGGGTTTAATTGGAGAACTGAACTTCAGGTAGGCTTTTAAAGGATAGGAGTGTTCTTTATGGCAGAAGGGTTGCAAGTGAGCTCTGAGCTGGAGAGGAGGGAGCGGGAGGTGGGAGTCTGGAGATGGAGCGGGCTGTGGGTTCATTCCACTACATCTTTTCATCTTTCCCCGATACTGCAGCACCGCGGGAATAGAGTTACCGACAACATTCTTGCTCAGGTCTCTCATCCCTCACTCAAATAGAGGGTGTAATTTGACGATGCCTCAGCTCCCCTGTGTGAAGGCTGTTGATGAAACTATATGTATGTACATTTTTAAGTGAAAAACAAAAAAAAAACCCCAAACGCAAATCCCAAACCAGATCAATTCCATGATCCCAGATCAACCGTGTGGTTGTTCAAAACGCTAGGACTGGCACGAGGCCGGAGGGAGAACGTGTGGCTGGAGCTGCGAGGTGAAGCGAGGACTGGCAGTCTGTCCTTCTGAATGACAGCCGTGGCTTACATCAGGTTAAATCAGCCTGTACACTGCAGGCTGAGCGAAGCAGAATGGATTAAAACCAGGTTTTCACTTCCAGCTTTGAGTTTCTTCGCAACTGCATTTCTCCATCAGCCTGTGGCGGGTGTGTGTATTCCTGCATCTTAGCTGCCATGCAATAGGAGAGACATGTTTTTACAGGACAGTTCTCACGAACTTTAGTATTCACTGAAGTTTTCTGCATTTGAACTGCTATGTCCACAACTTTCACAAATAGATTTTGAATCTGGCTTTTTATCTCCTCCTTCTCCATCCATATCAGCTGTTATCGGCTGCAAACAGGTTAGCAGCGAGGCCTGCTGGGCTGCTTAATGGGTGGCCGCCTGGCGCTGCCTTTGGGCTGATGCAGATCGTTTCTATTGGCCAAGGTTATCTCCCTGCTGACCTTGTAGCCAGAACTCAGCCTCTTGGTGGCACGGTAATTGTGAAAAGGAGGGCTCCTGAAAGAATTCAGAAAGGCTGGAATATCCTTTCTCTTTTTGTAAAAGCTGTGTTTTATTTTCATCACTGCTCTGCGCGAGGGAAGAGCGGGCCTTGAGTTTGCAAATTGGGAGAAGGTCGTGTTTGAAGATTCTTTTCTTGTAAAATGCATTGTGGAGACTCCGCAAATTTAGCCTGGCAAGAGGCTGCTGTACCACAGCTCGGTTTAAAAGCCCACTTTTGCTGCTGTACTTTCTCTGTTGTTTGCTCAGTGAGCATCGAGAGCTTGCCGTATAGGATATAGGGCACCTGATTTCTTCCTGACTGTAGCCTTTCCTACCGGAATGTCTTTTCTTTTGGTTGTAATTGGTTTGGTTTACTGGACTAAATATGTTAGCATGCTTTGGGGATGAAGAGGGAGCTGTGTAACGGAATGAGGCACGGGGATTAATGGGGGGACTGGGGAGAGAGTGAGGAGTCGGGTGGGTTTTCTTTTTTTTTTTCTAGAGGCATCAGGCTCCTCCCATAGCGAGGGAGAGCATAGTACATCGAACCTAAAGACCTTTAAAGCACATGCTGAAATGGATGCTGGGAAGATACAGTACAGTGCTTGGGCACAACTCCAAGGCTCCCAAGGCAAGTAATATTTAAACAAGCTGAACAGCCCCTTTAGGCAAGCAGCAGGAAATCCAGCGCTGAGCTTTGTGTTGTTGCATGGTCAGCAGAAGATAAAAGCTCAGGCTATGCAGCTGGGGTTCCCTCCTATCACTGGATGGCAAACTGTTAAGAAAAGATAAAAGGACAGAAAAGAACAGGGGGTCGTCGTATTGAAAAGCATTCCTTCATATTTTAAGCCGTCAAAGTACTTTGAAATACACAGGGTCTGATATAAGTCAGGAATGGCATCATCGGCAGCTCTGGTGTGTGTCGGAGCTTTTACATCAGTTGGCATGCGAAAGGTGGATTTCGTCCCTCGGCTTTGCCAGAGGTGAATGTTTAACGTGGGTAGGGTTGTGGTACGCATAGGAGCCTCACTGCAAGCCTCACAGTGGGCAGGAGCTTCCCAGAACTTTTTTAGGAGCAGGACATGTAATGGTGGGGCTGACTGGGGGTTTCGTTCTGAAATGCAACCAGTGTTTGGCTGTATATACCCTTCCCAGGTCCCAGCTTTCTCCAGCTCATCCATGGTTGGGGACTATTTTAACAATGAGGAAGAGAATTTAAATGAATGGGATTGCTATTTCCAGTCTAATCATTATTTACTGTATTCCTCCCCTCCGTCCCTCCTCCTTTTTTCCTGCATCACAGCACTGGTGTCTTGGGAAAGAAAATGCTCCGGAGCATTTGTTACCAATTTAGCAGCAAGTACGTGCTCAAATTTGGGATTTCTGAGATCTGTGTGTGCCATATGCAGGCAAAATGTAATATTTGCTAGTTCCAGTAGAAGGGAACAAACACAAATTTGCTGTTCTTCAGATAGCATTTCTTTAATCCAGTGAGACTTACATTTGTGCAGCCTTTTTGTTTTGGTATAACGGTTAACTGTCCTCCCTAGGGTGCCTAATTGCTTATCATGAACTAATCAGTCCCCTGGGTACATGAAGGGATGAAACACTGCCAAGATAGAGCCTGTGACTTCCCCCAGAGGTGTGATAACCCTCCCAATTACCCCACCCGTCAGGGATCTTGCTTACTGCTATTTTAAAGGCCTCGTTACTTCAGAAATGATCCATGTTTAGAGATTTTAGGAAGTTTCAGAGGAGTGTGTTTGATGAAGAACCGTTGAACTTGTCAGCTTTCATATTTTTTATGTCAAATCTGTATTGAATCACGTTTCAAGTTCAGCGTGAAATGTGCTGAACATGTTGCTGCTGCCACTTCTGTTTATGAAAGTGCCTACCTCCAGAGCCTCCGTGGCATGCCAGACCCCAGCAGATGAGAAAAGAGACAGTTTCTGTCTTCAGCTGTCAGTTAGTAATGATGATGAAATCTTTTAGCTTTAACCCTGTTTGAAGTTCAGGTGAAGGCACAAGTGAAACAAATCTGGTGGTGACTCTCTTCTAATTTTTGGTAGAATGACACTTGCACATTAGCATGTGCGAAACGAGTGGGTAGATTAAGAAAACTCTTTCACCTTACAGTGAAAAATAATTTATTTAGCTGGTGGTTTTCCTTGCTTGCTCCTTTTAGTTTCTTGGTTTAACTCATTCAAAGCTTGTCTGCTCCATGGGTGAGATGGCTAGTGATTTCTTGAATCCTTCTCTTGTATCTCTTTATATTGAACTGTTGCACTCCATAAGGCATACAAAACTTACCACAAAGCAATAATACCTGAACTGGAACTGGAAAATAGCTCCCGCTGTTTAGTATCTGAGTGAAAGTACAAGTTCTGGTGTTGAGGTTTTCTTTGTCCTTTGCTCTGAATGAACACAATTTCTAGATGAAGTTGGGAGGATGGCATCTGTCAGTTGGGTAGAAATACAGTTTGCTCCTTTAAAGAGTTGTAGCCCAATCAAATAACAGTATCAGTTTGTTGGTGGTGGTTTGTTGTGAGTCTTTTAGAACACTTCAGGTCTTGTTCCCTGGTTCTCTTTGGTTGTAGAGCAGATTCTAAGTGACCTCAGCAAGATTAATGTCATATATAATATATATTGCCATAGCATGTACTGGCTTAAAACTGTAAAGCAAGGTGATTTCATTTTTAGAATTAAAAGAAAGTGTGTGTGTGGGTGTGTATGTATATGTGACTACGAAAAAGTTCACGTGGGAACATCACTCCTGAAAAGAAGTATGACTTTCAGTGTCATAGGTCTGGTTATGATACGTCGATGTTGCTTTGCTATGTGTGCATATATGAAAGTGATTAGTCAAGGTCCCACTGTCCTGCTGTCCTATGCAGAAATTGGGGTGGGTGCACACACAGGCCACTTGGTTGATTTTTTTGTTGTTGTCATTTGTTTTTCTCTATGATGAACACTTGCAAGTACTACTTTACCCAGAATTGAGTTGAACCTATCCATAATTCATACTAGTTTGCTTCAGACTAACGTTGTGGTATATTATATGTCAATGGGAGTCAGCAGAAGGAAATGAGTTTTCCTTTTCGTACGTGAATTGTGGGAAGAATTGTCTGTATCATCTGTTTGATGGCAATGTGTGAAGCACTAGCGGTGGAATGGGTTTTTTGGAAGAGGAGGGTGGTTTTGGACTAGCGGCAGACGTTTTTGGCTGAAGGAATAGCAGCTTGAAACTTCACTTACTGAAAAAACCTGTTCACAATTTTGTCTGTTTTTTTTTTTCTTTTCCCCAGCGTTCCTGAAATAAACTTCCTGCAATTCTTTGCAGTGTGCAGGTGTCCAGACTACCCTTTACTCATGGTCGCCTGTGCAGCCCGTCAGGCGACTGAAGGCTGTACCTAAAATTCTGCCAGCAGTGCAGCGCACTGCAGTGGTCTTGATATCCTTACGGTGGACACCTTGTACAGCTACAGGCTGTAGCATCCCCTCCTAGTCCGAACAACCGAGTGTTGCGTTCCAGGAGTCTACACGTGTGGAGGACTGCCTGGAATAGAAAAAGGAAAGCTGCAGAGATTGTAAGCTGCTGCTTGATCCGTGTGGCTGTTGTGCCGAGGAGCATCAAAACTTTGCTGGATGGATCCGACAGCTCGTTGCAGAGTAGAGGGTCAGTCTCACTGGTTATTTGCGGTTATTAACCTTAGTGGATTTTATGGTTTTTTGTTTGATTTATTTTTATATTTTTCTCTCTGTGCGTAAGAGGATTGTGGCCTCACAGCCAGAATGTTCATGTTCAGGAAACTTAAGGCTGTTCCTACTGAAGGGCTTTGAAGATCAGCAGGCATTTCCTTCAGGGTTTACAGCGTTGTTGGAGAAGCTGGTCACTGCAGAAGTCTTCAGGCCTTTCTGCCGACTTTGGTCATTCCTTACATCACCAGCACGTGGATTATGCTGTTTGCAGACTGTCTAAGCTCCACGATGACCTCCGTGGATTCCTCATGAGCTTTTACAAGGCTAGGCCTGTGTACTTTGTAAAATCCTCTAGAAATGCCTGCTAGGCTTTTAAAGTCCCAGAGCAAAAACTATACTACAAGGAACTTGGAAAGTCAGCTGTTGGATGTGGTTGTGGATGAAGGGGGATTTGTGTGTGTGTGAGTGTGCGCGTGTGCGTGTGTCCGCAGTTCTTGTTTTGAAAATACATCTTTTTTAAGTCAGATAGGGATATGTCCTTTCTGAGGACTCTTCTTGTACTCATCCGATGAAGCTGAGGGACTTTGGAATTCCATAAGAAATTGTTGAACTGGATCCCTGCACCCTTTTTTTGCACACGTGTTGCCGTCTATGAAAATTAACAGATGCTGCTTCATTTTGTCAGTGTGCAGGAAGCACCTCCCCCAGGTTGGTTTCACTGTGTGTACTTCAAAATAGAAAGAAAACTCGTACTGAAGAATAGCATTGGCAAGTAGCACTGCTGTTTAAAGATTTCCTAGTGGCTTTCCTGTGAGGATGTCAACTTGGGAGAGGCTTGCCAGCACCGTCTACTGCTGTAATTAATTTACCTAACTAAAACATGAAAGAAATGCTGTATTTCAGAATTTAGAGCTCTGCAAACAACCCTGACGGCTACCTGCCTAGCTGGTATAAGCCAGTGGGTGTGCTTACAAGACTCTGGCAACTTGTTCATCAGTGATGGGAGAGATGTTTTTCTCAAGGCTGAGTTCTCCTGTCACCCGGGGGAAGCAATAAACTTCAGTTTGAGTGATTTGTGGTACTCTGGCATCTATGGCAAATGCATAGCTAGAATAACCCCAGGTAAAATTAAACAGCTAGCCTGCAGTTCTTATCTCTGGTTCAGAACAACAGGAGAATGGCAACTGATGGTCATCTATGCCTAATGTCACGTGGAGGTGATGTAGATGGTGTGTATCTGTTCCTGGTCCTTAGGAGATTGTAGGACGCGGTTGACTTGAGACCTGTTTGTGCCGCATACAGTGCAGGGCAGGAGGGTGGTTTTGGCTAGTGGGTCTGCTCAGGGTCTGCCGGCTGTGGAGATAGGAGCTAGGAAGGGTTATCTTGCTCATGGAAAAGCTGTGTAGCCACTTTGGGCATTGCAGTTGGAGGCCAACATTACAAATGTCTCCTAGGGAGAATGAGAGAGCGAGGGTTGTGCAGCATACTTCTGAATCCCTTTGCTCCAGCTCATCTCTCTTTCCTCTCTGTGGCATGTGGTTTCCCCCCTTAAAATTTCAAGCTACAACTCTCTAATTAAAACTTCTATTTTGGGGGGTATGGGTGTCTCTGAACGTTTTAAATCGTTTTGATTATAGATTTGTTGTTGTTGTTGTTGTTTGGAGAGCGTGATAGGGGGAATATTTCCTGTGCTGACCAGAAACAGAAGACAGGAAGATAATGATGTTAACAAGGTGGGGGAGAAAAGGAGGTGTTTGTTTAGAGAAAGCCTAGTCACTAAAGGCTGTGGAGCAGAGGAACCCTGCTGATAACACAGATGAAATAGTCTGCCTCTTTCCTAACTTTAGAGGAGTGGAGCTTTGTAATAAATGGCTGCCATGTGGCAGCTGTCTCCCAGCTTCGTGAGCCTGGCAGTAGTTAATCCTGTCAGCAAGTCATGCTCCCTGGAAAAAGAGCAGCGAGAAGAGCTGCAAACTCTTGAATCATTCTCCCTGCAAAATATGTGCATGTTGAATCTCTTTCTGCTTAAAACGAGTTTGGTTATTTGGTGGAGGTTCTCATCTTTAAGTAGCGTTAGAGTGCAGCTGTGTTGGCTTTTAAATAAAACGTTAGAAACGTGATGGGATGTTGCAGTTCTTTTCCCTTTTTAAAAAAGAAAAAAGCCATTTTAGTTTTGGAAGGTATATGTTCCAGGGTACAAAACGTGCTGTGTAAAGAAGGGATGCTCCCTGTATCCCTGTATGTTAAGAAATTACAGGTTGAGCATCTGAGATCATGATTATCCTTAAAAGGTTGAGGCTTTAAAGTTAATCTGTTCACTTTAATTTGCTTTTTGTATTTTGCTGAGCGTTTAATGTTTCTGTCCTTTCTCCACAACCCAGAAAGCTACAACTTTGACTTAGAAAAAAAAAAAAGTTATGAGATTTTTCTGCAGTAATGTAACACCATCAGATTTTTACAGGGCTCATGATAAAATCATGATGGTTGACAACGCTACCACCAGGAAATGAGTTTTAATCCTTGTAATTTCTCTTTCTTTTCTCGTGTTGTGCATCATTTTACTGTGTTATCTTGGGAGGCTTAAAGTGCTTTGGTGTGCTACCTGGTACGGTGCTCCGAGCAGGGAGTGTGGTGGCATCTCCTGCAAAGACAGCACGGTTGGGCTGCAAAGGATGTGCTGGGGGCTCTGTGGTAAACAAACCGATGCTCTCCCCCTTGGGCTTGCCTATGCAAGGAAATTTGCTGGCATGTGGATGCAGTTACAGTGGTGAAATGCCATGTGGGACATAGCTGCTCCAAAAGGAAAGAGTCTTTTCCTGGTTTAGCTTACCCTATTTCCAGAATGTTTTTTTGTAAAATTGCTTGTGCATTCAGGCCCTCTGCGAAGCTCTCTTTAAAGCTTGCCTGGAGGAAGAGGATCACAACCAGGGTGCCACATAAGAAACAGGGCACTAGCACAGGAGATTTTCTACATCTTCCTCGGCATGATTCATCTTGCCTCTCTCTAATCCCTGCCAAACCCGTCCTGTTGCGCACACACAGCTCCGGCTACGTGTGAAAAGCAAGCGTGAGGAGGTGAAACGTTTGCTCGTTTCTCCCTCCAGAGATTTGCTTTAAACCTTTGCCTCAAGTCCGGGTCTGAAGCTGCCTTTGGCTGAGCTTTTTGCCGTCAGGGCGAGGGATGGGGACGTGGATGGGGACGGGGACAGGCTTGCCCTCCCTCTCTCCCTCCCTCCCCGACAGCTGCAGGCGCCACTTGCCAGTGAGCAGCCCAGCCGCATGGTTTCGTGGCTTTTCTTCCCCTCGTTATTACTGTTCCTTGTTGTTTCCGTGATGCTGTGCGGATGAACAACCGGGTGGATTGTCTCCTCCCGGGATGGGTGCCTGGGCATCTGCACAGCCAGTTGGTACAGCACAGGAGCCCCTGTTTTTTTCAGTGACACCAGGGGCTATTGATGGCAGGCTGGGGCTGTGCTGCTGCTGCACAGATGCTTGCTCTTGGCCCACCTTAAAAGGACAAGATATCCCATGGTTTAGACTGGCCATATATTGTCGGGGATGTCAGCATCTCCGTCACAGCTAGCCGGCCGAGCCCAGCCCCGCGTCCCTGCAGCCTCTCCTCGGTCGGAGCCGAGGGGTGCTGTAATTCGGGCTGTCTGGAGGGGAGGTCGCTTTTCTTCTCCGTTACTCAGAAATGTTTTCCATCTGGCTTTCCCAAATGCAATCCATTTAGCTCACCCCTCAGGCTCTTGGACAAGTATTCCGTTCCCTCAGCGCAGTGCTTGCTTAGCCATGTAGGTGATGGGACATCGACCTATAGCTTCCCCACCCCCAGGGCTTTTTTGGCAGGGCAAAGCAAAAATGAAAAAAAAAAAAAAGAAGCCAAACAAACAAACCCACAGAGCTACGTTTTTGATGGTTTCCTCATTTTGCATCCCTCGTCCCCTCTTGCTTGTCTGAGGCACCGACAGCAGCAGATGAGGTTTTGTGTCCAGGGACCGTGCATCCCCAGGATCTCTGGGGCTCCCCTCGCCTTCCCTTCCTGGGGAGACAGAGGGGATGGAGGTGGCCGCTGGTCCTCGCTTCGGCTTCCCCTGTCGCTCTGCTCTCTTGCCTTGTCCTTGGCTCCTTCGGGGGCCTTGTGGGCAGCGGCGGTTTTGGCAGGCAGCGCGACACCTCCATCCCGCCTGCCGAGGGAAGAGCCTTCAGGGCCTGCTCCCTCTGGTCCTTGGCTCTGCTCTGGGCTCCCACCCTCTCCCGTGCCGCATCCCAAGGCCATCCCCTTGCCCGGCGGGATGTGAGCCAGCGCTGGCCCGAGGGAGAGACGAGGTGGCCGGGGCGGGGAAGGCGGAGGGATGTGGGGAGAGACCCCGGGCCGTGTCCCAAGGAGGGCCGCCCTGCTGCGGCCGGTGCCAGCCCGGGGCGGGGGGGATGCGAAGGGACTTTCTCGGGTCGCCACTTCATCTAAGGCAAATAAACTGGAGTCAAAGCCAAGAAACACATCGACTTCCTGGAACTCCGCGAGCCGTCCACACAGCTGTCCCCACTCCCCCAGCACATGCAAAGCAGAGCTTATAAGGACAGACAGTATTGCTTTTGTGTCCCTCCTCAGCCGGCGGGGAGGGCGCAGGGGAGGGGATGTACCCAAGGCCTGTCTTGTCCCGTGTTTCCCTGGCGTCACCGTGGTGCCCAGTGACGGGAGGGGCGGGGATCCGGGCCCCCTCCCCACCTGCCTCCTGACGGCTGAAGGATGAGGATGGAGGGGTGTTTGCAGTTGCCTACACGGGAAGCCGTGGAGGGATGCCAGCCTACAGCCGCTCGTTTTACTCTGCCCTGACTTTATTTATTTCCCTGTCTAAAAGTGGCACTTGTGGCCCCAGGTTTGTTACACTGTCTTCAGATCTCGGTATCCTTTTTGCTTGAACAAGCTCTCGAAGCTGACTTGGCAGTTCGGTGACAGAGGCTTCCTGGAAGGCCAGGTGCTCTCCCACAAGCTGATAGGAAGAGCGAGGATGAGGAGCAGCTCACAGATACATCTTGGGGCGGGGGAGGAGGGGATGAGGGCTAAGGCTTTAGAAAATCTCAAAATTCATCAGCAGCTGTTGAGCTCCTGCAGTGCCATGCGTTCGGTGTGTCACCGCCGTCCCCGAGACGGGCAGTGCGGGTCGGGACTTCGGTCCAGGCTCGGCTCAAACCCTCTGAGGTGGCTACCGAGGGTGCTGGTGGAGACCTGGGCTTTCCTGTCAGGAGCCTGGGGGCCGTTGGGTTTTGCTTTCGCTCTCGCGTGTGCCTCAGTTCTCCTTTCCAGCCTAGCCAAGACCACAGGCTCCTGCGTGGGGGCTGCTCCCACAGCACACGGCGCTTGCGGAAGGAGCAAACGTGGGTGCCCTGTTCAAGTTAGCAAATTGAGCGCAGGGACAAGAAGATAGGTACAAATGCATTTTATATTAAGGCTGCCTGGTGTCTCCGTGCATTGCTATAAACCAGTTGGACCATATGGGTGAATTTCATCCAGGAATCCCCTGCTTTGCCGGTAAGGCATCTCACTGTTAAATTAGTGTAGCTTCCTTGTTTTCAGTCTATTACATCAATGTAATACTGGAGTATCATGGGGATTCAGAGTTGTCGTTCGCTTAAGGCATTAACTAAGTTCAAATTATAGTATGCTCTATGGAGAGATGCTTTCGGTCATCTGAGCCAAAGTCCTGAGGACCATTAGTGGTCCCTAAGTCATCAGAAGGTGATTTGCAAAACCTACATAAAAACTAAGTGCACACACTATCCCATCCCAAACAAAACAGGATAAATAAATATGTTTGACTATTTAAAATTTAGCCTGTTAGGTTGTAGCAACAGTATACAAAATAATCTGGAAATACAGGGATCATCTTGTTCGTGTTTGATGCGTCTTCCCTTGCTCTGCCACCAAAACAGAAGGTGGTCCCAAGCTCAGTTCAAAGGCCATGAGCGTGTGCTTCACTTGTTTATTCTGTGTCTGCCTTTATATGTCTGTGTACATGTTAGGTAAGAAAAGCCATATGGATAGTTGTGGATTTGTAGGGTTATTTTAGGAAGCAAACTCTTATACCTGTGCTAACACAGGTAAAACAATTGTATTGCTAATAGCTCGGAGAGTTCATAGCAGAGGGAGCAGTCTGTCTTTTGGTGCTCAGAGGGTACCTTTCAAGAGATGTTGCTCCTTTTGGTTGTTGTCTTGTAGGGTTTGTTTTGTTTGGTTTTGTTTTTCCCTCGAGGAAAACAGTAGTTACAGGTACAAGTTCAAAACCTTTGAGGTAACATTCTTAGTTTTTACTGAACGTTAAGTGAAAGACCGACCACCAGATACTCTCGTGCCACTATCTTTCTTTTTATGCTTGTTGTCCTTTCCCTGTAGGCTGCTCTGTACTGGTGCTCCAGCAGTGGTGACAGGGAGGTGACGCTGTAATTCTTTACCGCTGGGGTGCCGAGTCAGCACCAACACTTCAGTAGCAAGGGCAGAATTGGTATTAAAAAGGTCACTCGGGAAAACTTTTTTCGTTTGGTTTTCCTTTGCCCGGAGGCAGTGCTTTGAATAGCGTTAACCCTTTTTTCTTCCCACACGATACCTTTTCACCTGTTTTCTTTCTGCCAGCTTTGATGTAAAATCATGTTTGAAATGTAGTGCCGGGTGATTGTGCCCATCTCTCGGGGTGGGAGCGACTATTTGTGCAGGGGAGTGTTGCTGTGTGCTCTGGGAGTAAAATCTGCTCCTCTGTGTAGAAGCTTAGCAGACCAGTGCATTAGAAACGGTTTGCAGCGCAGTGTAGCGATTCTTAGGTATTAAAATCTCAAGGGTAAATGGTAAACTTTTGTTTATTCAAATAAGATATCCCTCTTTGAAGTTCTGTTCTCCTCTAAATTTGTATGCTAGAAGGTCTGGCCTTCATTTAAATGATCCTTGGGGTTTTTTCTACCACTTAGAAAAAAAAGCAGTGGGAAAACCTTGAATAAGGTAATAGCGTTGCTAAGGTGGAAATGATGAAGAGGGCTCAGGATTCCTGTTTGGGCCTCATGGGAAAAAGTGGTTTGAAATGCATGTGTGGGGGGGTGCACATTCCTAAAACTGTCATTTGTTTCCCCTGTTTCTCCTCCCTGCCGTGTTCTGCACTACGTACCACGGCATGTTTAATGAAACCAATAGAAGTATTCGACTGAGAGTGTTAATCTTTCCCTGGCCCAATTAGTGCATGGCTTCTACTTTAACATTAATGTGGATTTTTTTTTGGAAGGCAGAACAATGAACAGCTTTGTCCTACACACCAGGTTTTCCCCCTCCTTGCCTGTATTGTGTGTTTCTTCCTATCTATTCCAAAGGGAGAGCTCATGAGCAGAGACAGCGGAGCAATCTGGAGCAGAGACTTGCACCAGCTCCCAGGGGCCAGGACGTGCTGCTCCGTGCTTGTGTAGCCGCCTCTCGACGGCAGGTCAAGTGATTGTGACTCTGAAGACTCATCATTTCTTCTCCTTTCTTCTTCCTTCCCCTGTGGCCTCTGTTCTCCTTTTCGCTTCATCCGTGATGCTCTTCAGCAGAAGGAGAAGCAGCTGTAACTGTTGAGAGTGGTCTTAAAACAAGAAAATCAAATACAAATACATACACATAAGCAAAGGGGGGAAGTAACTGTTGATGGGCTCAGCGTTAACATACAGTGGAGTCACACTTTATCCCAAAGGAGGAAATAGGTCTAGCAAGTGTCTTCCTGTACAGACAGAATGGGAAGCAACAAGCCTTTTTACTTTTTTTTTTCGTGCTCTGCTTTCTCAGTGCCTCTCCCCTTAGCTGGTTACGTGGGGCATCAGGGGTGGGCCTCTGTCAGAAGCAGGAGCTAAAGGCCGCTCCGGTTTCTCTGGGGGATCGAAGTAGCCTCAGTTTCGTGGTTTCTGCAACTCATCAAATGGAGGGGACACATTCCCACAGAAGAGCCAGGTCCCTTGGTGTGGCCGTGCAAAGAAGGCTGCCACGTTGTTTGGTTTGCTTCCCCCTCCCCTGCCATGTGTGTTACCGCTCTCGCTCTGTCTCTTGCTCTCTGCTTCTCCTCCTCCTCCTCACAGAGGTGACTGTGACACTGGGGGGGTTTCTTCAAAGTAGAAGTTGACTTGAATGCTTGTGACCACTTCACTGTTTCCTAGAGGCTTTGGTCCCATGTTGAATGCAACCTGAGGCTGCACTGTTTGCCAGCTTATTTCCTGTTTGTCCTCTTTCCTGGAGGTCTTTGTTTTCTTTTGGGGAGAGGGAGGAAGAATGCTCCATCAGCACGACCTCCAAATCTCCAAGCCAGGGGCATTTGGTGTGAGCTGAGACTTGCAGTCCTGAAGGCAGAATGGCATAGGGCATCCGTGCTGGTTGCTCTCTGTCTGATTCCCAGAGTTTCATAGGTGCGATGGAAAAAAAAACCCCACATCCCCATCCTCAGTGATGCATTTATTTAAAGGGAAAAAAAAAAAAAGCTGCAAGAGAAATCTTTCAGTATGTTCCTGCCTAAAGGCACTCTGCCATGGGTTTTCCCACAGGAAGGAGTGATTTGGCCCAGTATTCTTATTGTTTCTATATCCTATTGCAAATAGAAAGTTATGCTTCTGAAATTGGTGTGTGCTGTTCATGCAGTTCTTTGTTTCAGTGGTGCATTTTTGCTTCATGTAAGAGAGTAGAAAAATACATGTGTAAATAAAAGCATGTGACAATAGTACCTATTTTTGCAGAAATTGTGATCTTTCGACTGCTTTCAGAATAGGAAAATTTTATTGTATGAAATACAGTTTTAAAAACAGTATCTGTGACCATACGTCTTTTTGTTAGCAGGAAGGTATTTAGATTCAGAAATAAAATAACTGTTGGTTCATAGAAATTATGAAAGGCTGAAATGGCACAATACATAGTTTTCCTCCTGAAAGAAGAACAGAGAGCAAACTGGCGGGTGTTTCTAAACCAGGAGGTTGGTTTGTTAATGTGTGCATTATGCCTGCCTCTTCTCTTTGTGATGAGCATTTCTCATTTTCACTGTTGCTAAAAGCAGCACTAGGAATTCTGACTCCAGTTCTCTATGAAGCTCCTCAGCTTTCTTAAAGTTGCCTTGACCAACACAGGAGTCTTCATGGTTGCACAATGGATTGACTTTTTCCTGGATGAATCAGTGGTGACATTAATGTCCTAGGTATTGACTGAAAGAGGAATGAATAGGTCTATTTTGGAAGGAAGGGTTGTTTTCTTTGGTTGTATTTTTTTAAGTCCTAAAACACTTAATTGCATTGTTTTAACAGACACCCCTCCAAGTAATTTAAACTGGTCCTTATTTTTGGTGGTGCTAAGCAGATACAGCGAGCAACTTAGAAGATTTAGGCCAGTCTCAAAAATAACTCTGGTGCTTATTCAAAATCAAGTCAGCTACCATATAAGTGGTTAAAAAAAGAAAGAGGGGGGGAAAAAAACAAAAAAGGGAAAAAAAAGACACTGTTGCTCTTGAATGAAGTAAACCTTTTTTAAAAACAAACAAAATAACAGCAAAGTTGTAACAGTTCAGGACAAACAAAATAAGCAAATAAACAGCTCCCATAATTACTGGAGAAAATACAGAAGGATGGGTGCTTGACCTCACCTTGGATCAAGAAATCCCTGTGTTGCAGGGACCACTAGTGTTTTCTTAGCAGAACAGTGCAAAAATGACTAGGGAAGAGTTACCTTGAGTTGTTCAGAGTGGCATAAAAATAGTCTTTTAGTCTGTGTTTGAAGATGCAAATTGTTTGTTAAGAAGTTGTTACCCAGAGCCTTAAACACTGGGCTTAGTCGGGTCCTAGGTTTTGTCTGGCTCCTTAGGTGAAATCATCTGTGTGCCGCTCCTCAGAGGGTTGGTGGCTAAACGTAGGAAGCTTGAGTCTGCTCCGTCGTCTGGCATTGCAAATGAGGAACTGCTTGACACAAGCCGGGCCCTTTTCTCTTTGTCTGCCTTTTCTTGTGCGCTCTAAAATGTCCCTAGTTGGGATAACGTAGTTAGTTATTGTTTGCAAATGCTGTTCAAACAGCATTTGAAGAGGTGTTACAGGACTGATTTGCGTGTCATCCTTGAGAATATGTTTTTTCAGAAGGAAGAAAACCTGTTAGTTAGCTGCGGTTTGAGGATGATGGTCTCTGCTTTCTGAAAAAAAAAGAAAACCTGTATTAAGTTTGCTGTGTGTGATTTGCGAATCTGAGATGATGAAATGTCCACAGTGTGTTCATTTCCATAATAAAGAAGTATTTTTTGTAAGGTTAGAAAGGTGTATTTCTCCATTAAAAATGTATCGGTAGTTTTCCGTATTGCAAATAACTTTTTCCAGAGGCTATCACCGTGGGTGTCATGGGCGGAGAACTCCTCTTTTTCTCATGCGTCAGTCATTCTCCTTCACCTTTAAAAATGATGTTTAACTGCCCTGTCATTCTCCAGCCAGAACAGGCATCCTTCCTGAAACCCCAACGATAGCAATGATAAGTTTGTGGTTTCACAAAGGGGTGTGGAGAAATTCTGTCGGCACATACGATGGTTGCTTGTGTCTTCAACTCCTCTGGAAACCTTGGGCATTGGGTGTGAGGAACGTGCCAAATGGTCCCAGAAACCTCAGCAGTCATTTCACCACTGCTAGAAGGAAGAAAAAGGTCACCATGAATTCATGTATTGGAGTAAATGTTAATCCTCCAAGAAGAGAAGGGGGGAGGAGTGTGTGTATGAAATTGAATCACTTAAATTCTCTAGCTGCAGAATATTCTTCCAACTTCTTAACCAAATGTCACAACTGTCAGCGATATACTAGTTTGCTCTCTTCCTTCTCCCCTTCCTCCTCAGAATAAAGGGCTGTAGTCTTATTTTGCTAAAAATGGCTTCCAGAAAAACTTACCCCCATTCTCTTTTTCCCTTCTCCCTCACGTAGTGCTAGAGGGTGCTGCTGAAGAAGAGGCTGAAGAGCCAGACGCTACTATACATACTACACTAAGTGAGGAGACCAGCAACCAAGAAGAGAGCCACAGTCAATCAGGGGATAAAAATGAAGGTAACTGGTTTGACTAGCTCTGTGTGACTCTGTAAATCAGCATATTGATTAAGGCTTGTAGAAACATTTCTTACCCATCCATACCCCTCATCCATGTGAAAAGTGCAAGATACGTTGAGCAGAAGCAGTGGTGCATACGTTTCTTTTCCTATCCCTAACCTTTATCTGTCTGAAAAATACAAAATAGATTGAGCAGAAGCATGGGCACATAAATACTCAACTGCCACTGCAGACTTCCAAACTAAGATTTTCTTGGCTCCCAGTAACTTGGCACCACATTACTTAGCCTCAAAAAAGCACCTGTTTATAATGCTCAAACTTATCTCCCAAAGACTGTATTATGCAGAGATCAAATGTTCACAGAACAAACATTTGTTCACCCTTGTTCACCCTCACATCCTCTTGTGTTAAAGTGACTTTCCCCAAACACACATTAAGATTCTGTGCTCTCCCCTAGAGATGATAGAGCAATAGACTTGCAGGGAGTTCCTGTTTGTTTGGGAGATTTCTTTGGGGAGAAAGGAGCATTTAATTTGGAAGCATTTTTCATTTCAGACTTGTGAAGAGGAAGGTGGAAGGCCTTGCCTGTGTGTTTGACATGTCTGTATGTTGAGAAACGAGAGATGAGATTTTAGAAGTGTTTGGATTTTGGTATTCTGAGACAGGAGCATCCCTGCTACATACAGAATGTGATGGAGAAGTCTGAATCTGAACAGACTAATACAGCTTGGTAGACAAAAAAGAAAAAAATCTACATAGATGCCGGCAGTAAAGAGGCATCTGGGTGGATTTGGCGTTTTGTTTTGGTTAGATTTTTGCTAATTCAGCTTATTCCCTATACAGAGATGGCTTAAGCTATACTAGAAAGAGAGCCCAGTACACTACACTATGTTACTAATGCCTTAATTGTGCAGTTCTGCTCAAAACACGTGCTTGCTTGAATGATTGTGCTTGCCAGAGCGTGCATTCATCAGTACTGCTCTGCTAGTTCGTGGTGATCACAAGGTACCACGAATAATACCATTTTACAGCAAGAGAGTTTAAGGTAAATCACTCTATAAGCCCCATAATGAGTTAAGGTTGAAAATGAAGATGAACGTGAACGTCCAATGAGAAGAAATGTACACCTCGTCCTGTGCTTTCCAATACAAGAAACTTCCTGTTACAAGAACTACAGTTATTATGGGCTGTTCCCTTTGCTCCGTGATGATCCAACAGAGTGTGATGCAAGTTACAGGCAGCTGAAAATACTGTGGTATTTTTATTTTTTAGATGGCATAGCAGCTCCTATATGTGTTTTTGTTTTTAATTCCAGAGAAGCAGCTGGAAAGCTTAAACAGCTACAAGGTATCACCAAGTTCACCCAGCAGTTTGGACGGAGCAGACTTGTCCTCCATTGACGCCATGATGTCAGCAGTGATGAATGTGGGGAAGATTGCTGAAAATGGCGGGAACTCTCAAAATGTCAAATCCCCCTCGAAGTCTCCTGCACCAAATCGGATTGGCAGGAGGAACCAGGTGTGTAAACCCAAATGCAGGGAGGGTGAAGGGACACAAGCAGCTGCGTGGGAAGTGATAAGACATAATTATGTTTCTTTGTTTGGCTTTTTTTTCCTCAGCGGGTATTTTTTGCCTCTGCCATTGCTCCTCTGTGTATGTTTTCTGGTGACTCTCCCGGACATAACTTTAGAAAACTGGGAATCAAAGGGGTCCTCATGCTTGGATTCACATGTAAAACATTTGAGCATGAGCTCTGGTGTTATGCACTGGTGAGCTGGTCTAGCAGATGCCATTAGCAGTGGTAAAGCCACCTAAGAATTGCCACTTCTTCCCTGCTGCATCCTTTCCCGAGGCTCTTCCATTTGCATAATCTGTTGGGGCACCAGTTCATTTAATGAAACTAGGTGAAAAGAAATAGCTCAGAGAGGAGCAGAGCAGTGTGGCAAGGAGCTTGGCTCGGCCATCGTGTGGGACCCCTCAAGAGGTGTGCGGCTGTCCCCCAGGAAGATCCAAGTGATTTAAGGTTAAAGGTGGTGCTAGAACAGAGCATCCATCAGGATGCTCAGTTCACACACATGTAGTGTAAGGTGCCCTTCCTTCACTGTTAATAGAACTATGAAGAGCTATTGCAGAATGATTTGTACAGATCTTGCAGAGCAAATATATGTAGCTTTTATCAGTTTTTTTCCATTTACCAGTTGATGGCACCAGTTGATAGCAATATCAGTCTAAACAAGTGAAACGAGAGAGTCGTATCAGTTAAAGCTGTGAATATTTATATCCATGTTTTTCTCCTGCTGGGACAAGGCCTACCAATGAAGGTGCTGCAGAACAGCAAGAAATACCCCAAATCCCTGTGTCCATTTGACTTTAGAGCTTGTAGTGAAGCATGGAGAGTTTGCAAATTAATCAAGATGTAACAGGGACCAGAAAGGTTGAGAGGCATGACTCGTGATGTTCCTATAGTAGTTTATTAATAGCTTGCCGGGTAGCTGCCCAGTTGACAGACTTATGGCTTGTCTTCGATTTTTTTTTTCTTGAAAGGAGTTAAAAGCCATTAACTGTAAATAAACATTCTTAAATGAAGAGTCTGGACAGTATACTGGCAACAGTGTTTGTGGGATCGTATTGTCTAGCACCTGGCTTTAAGGTTTATTTGCAGTACTCCCACTTAGGGGCTGCCCTGGTTCCTTGATTTCATCATGTGAAGTAAGGCACTGGAGTTCAGACTAGTCTCAGTGGCCGTGCTATTACACAGCTGTCCGACGGTACACCATGTGGTTTGGCTTCAGGGAAGTTTATTAGCGTTAGTGACCTTTATTCCGCCTGATATTTCGATGGGCATCGAATCAAAGGAAGCTCGAGAGTAAATGTGACAGGATTAAGAGGGATTCTTACAGCATAAAAATAAACAAATACATTGAAAACATAGTAAATAGCCTATTTGTTTTTAGGCTGAAAGATCATTATCGCCAGAGGGGCAAATGGCTACACTACTGAGAAAATAGAAGCGAGATGCGAAATATTAAGTGGCTATCAATCTGATTAGCAACCTCTAATACAGCAAATTACCACTTTCAGCACTGCAGAATGAAAGCACTGAATTGTTTCAGTGTGTAGCAGCACACAGATCTCAGATTCTCGTCAGAATGTGCCCCTTATTATAATTTCAAGGATAATAACAGTTAGCTGGTTTTCTGGGTCTGACTGCTGTTTCCCATGAGTTGGCAGCAAAACCTTTTGCCGTGAACCTTTGTCCCAAAGTCTATGGTTCTCTTCATAATGCTGACTTCATCTTGGCTCTGGTCTACCCATAGTCTAATAAACATGTTCTCCCATCAAGCAGCATCCATTTTAACTTGTGATTTACTTTGCTTTTGCAGAAAATGAAAAAGTGTGACAAAGGTGTTTCTTGAGCTGGAGGAAAACAGATAATGCACAACTCCAAAAGCACTTGCCATCAGTTGAATGCAGAGCAGTCGTGCCAGGTTGACTTACTAAAGAGAGAGTAGCTAACAAATTAGATGCTAATTTTATCTTTCAGTTCAGGAAGTGTGTTTTCACCAACCTGGCTCCAGTGGGGTAGCTGAGTGATGTGTTTTAAATTTCTGAGTGGGGGTGCTTTTAGAGTAGGGGAGCTAATGTTTTTTTTGGTCAGGATTGGGTCAGTCAAAAGCATTCCTGTTGTAGCTACCCTGGATTTGCTTGAGCTGTGTTACGGTATGCGGCATGTACCCTCTGTGACCACTGGAGAAAGTTTGGGTTTTAGTTAATAATAAACCCCAGATTCAATACTAATCAGCTCTGGCTGAGCTGTAGTGCATTTCTGATCTTTGCTTCAAGGTGAACCAGTAATTATCTTCTGTTAATTTGCTGATTTGAAGAGCAGGCAGTCTAGCAAGCAGGCTTTGAAACAATCAAATGCATCTTGCAGAGCTGCAGCACTCTTTGGGGGGGGGGGGCAAAAAAAGTAGTAGGTTGATAATTTCACAGAAATACTCTGAGGATTAAACATCACCTAAACTGTCAGCACAGCTGCAGGGATTTTGCTCATGGCACAGTGTGTTTCTTCTCCGTCCTGAGCCAGCGTTAACAGGGTTGCAGTATAATTGGAGCTGAACATTACTCCACAGACAGGTTGCATATAGTAAAATTAAAGTTGTATAAGTAGGATGGAATGCAGGTATGTGAATTGTATGTGTGTATATAGAAATGGAGCTGCACTGGGATGATGTGTTTTAATTTTCTCGGGGTGTTCAGACTTCAAAACGGCAGCCTTTCTCGCTTGCTTTCTCATGTTTTGTGAGTAACAATATGTTAGGACTTGGCCCGTGTGCATGGCTATCTTCCTTTTAATATGCAGGCGTTGATGCAGAAGCTGCGCCTGGGCTTCCTAGTGAGGTGGTGTGAAAATACCCTTTTATGTCATGCAGTAGCCATCCTTGTGGACAATTCAGGCAAACGCCTTTGGTTCCTGCGAGAGTGCCATTTCATCCTCGGCTGAAAGAGTGGCGGATTTGCTCAGCGTCTCAAGGGCATACTTAAATCAGGCTGAGCCTCCCGGTCAGCTTCTTTGTTTGTACTCATGGTTTGACCGTGGTTACTCCTGATTCTCACCTGGGTGGAGAATAACCGGGTTCATAATGTGTTCTTTTTGTGTCATGTACATTCCTGCATTGTCACCTCTTTCTCGCTGTGATCTCATCAGATTTTGCAGGCTTCATAAGGGTTGGGCATAGCCGGTGTGCCTGGATGGGATGCTTCCAGGAGAAACACGAGATGCTAAGGGAAATGGTGTGGGTGATTCAGTAAATGCTGCTCTTCCTTCTGAGTCAGCCACGGAGCAGAACATATAGCCCCTAGAAAAGGGCACTGAGCTAGTGCCTTGCCATAGTGATGGGGTGGAAACCCTGAAGTCCCAACGACTTGTGCTTATTAAATATCTTTCGGGAAGATTAGTGATGTTTGACCACATATTCTGGTGTGGTTCCAGTAATTACTTTCTGCTCGCCTAAATTTCTTCTGTCAGTTTGAGCTGGTTGCAATAATTGCCTTCACTTCCTGTCCTGAACTGCTACTGCTGTGTATCCGTCTCCTGGTAAAACAGCTGCTGTACTTCGACAGTTGAAATGCCCCCTATTTATAAATTCAGAAGTTTCTGAAACTTCCCTAATAGGATGATAAACATACACATGCAAGTTGTTCTATTAGCAGTGGCGTTTTGTACTTATGATGGATTATATTTTTTCCATCCCCAGCAGTAATAAGTTTCAAGTTCTTTTATACTGATATTCCTTATGATTTTTTTGTTTTGTTTTGTTCCCAGGAAACAAAAGAAGAGAAGTCTTCCTATACCTGTCCTCTGTGTGAAAAGATTTGCACTACACAACACCAGCTAACTATGCACATTCGTCAGGTACGCAGATTTAATTTGAGAGTGTCTGGTTTGCCAGTGTGTGTTTCATGATGGTGAAAAACATTTCCGTGTGCAAACCAGAAATGCTTCATTATAACTTTATTCAATTGTTTTGCTTTTATTTTAGCCTTCCTCGTGTATTTTCTTTTTTAAAAAAACCACAAACCCAACCCCGAGGTGGGTAATTTTCCTCCCTTCCTTCCCCAATGCTCCCCCCCCGCCCCCCCCTGCAGTGGCTCAAACAAGGATGTATGTCCTGTTCTGCATAGCTTAAGGTATCCCAAGGTTCCAGAAAACCACTTCCATGATGAGGCATAGGTCCTGTTTTCTTATCCTGTTTGAGTACAGATCTCTTTACTGGACATGCAAATTAAGAAGCAGGAAGACAAAATTTTTAAATCCTCTCAGTGTAGAAAAGCCTCTCAGTCCTTTACAAGGTATAGTAATCTTGGGAGGCAGAATTAAAAATACACTTTTTTAATGGATGATGCATTTTTTTTGTGAGATGCAGGCCTATTCTTGCTCCTCTTGAAATATATGCATACTTTATAAAGAGGTTTGTTCTTTTCTGTGTCAGAAGGTTCTGCTTTGGATGCTAAGGTTGTGGTTCACCACTGTGAGTCCCCCAGATACTTGTTGCTTCAGTTTTCTCTCCTGTACTGTAACTTGCTTTTTTTTTTCTTACTCTCCTGGCTTTATTTATTTTTGGTATGTGAAGAAATCTTCAAGTCTCGGAATGCAAGTTGGAAAGAGTGGTACCTATAGCACAGTAGCTAATGGCCATATTTTTGCCCTGTTATGCATTCTTACGGCCATAGAAGTCTGCATGTGCACTCAGGAGTTTACTTCTGTTTTCTTACTACACAATCAGTTTGAAATTAATGTCTTTAAAGAATATTTAAGTGTCTTTCGTCTGCCATGAAGTTTGCAATTACATGCTTGTTCTGTTTTCCCCCTTACCACTCACCCAACCCCAAACCACTGCACAGCTGAAGGTATCTCAAGGTACCCTTTTTCTGATGGGTTGTTGCTGGATCCCTTTCTGTCCCTTTCTGCTGCACACCCAGCAGAAATGGTGCGTGTGGCAGGCATTGCAGCCTGTGTAAAACAGCTACTTGTGCTTGTGCAGTAATGAGTTAAAAATGAAGGGTGGGGGTGGAGTTCAGGGGGAGGGCTAGGGAGGAGAGGTATATACGGGGGCACACCTTAATATAAGGTGTTGTGCCGAGTGGCTCTTTAAAGCTGCTTTTAAGATGTTTGTAGTTCTTGCTAATATTTTACCGGCACTTCAGAAGGGTCATTCAATGAAAAAAAATCATTGCTTTCTCTAGCATAACACTGACACTGGAGGGACAGACCATTCCTGCAGCATCTGTGGAAAGTCTCTGAGCTCAGCGAGCTCCCTTGATCGCCACATGCTGGTGCACTCAGGTGAAAGGCCTTATAAATGTTCAGTATGTGGACAGTCCTTCACCACCAATGGAAACATGCACAGGTGAGTGCTGATCGTGACCCAGGAGTTTGGAAAGGATTACAGGATAGGGGGCTGTTTTGTTTCCTTGGAAGGACTTGCAAGCTGATTAGAGACACTTACTTGGGCAGAAAATGTCGTGACACACATACACACTACAAGTACTAGGATGCTTAAATTGTCAGAATTGAGAAGGGTCTTCTAGCTCTCTTCACATATTATCAAGAGTTGTTATGGATATCCAAAAGTATTGCTTTTTTGTTGTTGTTCTTATTATTTATTTATTATCATTGTTGCTTATTATTATTTTGCCAAATAGGATGGATTTTTCTCAAAGGTCAAAAACATATAGCCAAGCTCTGTAAGAGCTTCCAATTTTGTAGCTTCAGAGTCATGGATGCAAGTGGTTCTATTGGAATATCTGTGGTGTTACTGTATGTTACATAGTTAGGTATCCAAGTGCCATCGTGAAGATGCCTCTTCAGAATAATTGATCTTGGTTTTAAATACATACATCAGTACTTGCTTGTATTGTAGGCAACTTACTGCACTATAATCTGGGAAATTATCTATAACCCAAGTTGCCAAACTTTCATGTAGTTTCCTTCATAGGGATGTAGCAATATGTACAGTTGTCAAATGGGGAAACAAAATGTTAAATCGCATGGATGTTCCTTCCTCTCTCTCATGCCCTGATTCAGTATTCATTTATTTGCATGGGTGGAACACCTGAGAGCTGATTAAGACTTCGTGAATTCCCACATAGTTTTAGTCCCCATATCAAAGAGTTTACAACCTACAAAGAAACTGCAAGACAGGTGAGGGAAAGGAATATAGCTTATAAGCAAAGTGACAAGAGTGATGGTTACAGACTGGTTCTGTGTGGGAGGGAAGAAATCTTGTTTCCTTATTACCAGTCTTTTTCCAAGCAGTGTATTATAGGTGCAATGAAAGGGGTGATTTTGGTGACAATAGGAAAGATAGCTTAATGCCGCACAAAGGAAGCAATAGCTGCTTGCAGCTTTAACTTTTCTGTATCATATTGTCCAGGTTAAACAGTTATGTGAAAACAGAGGAGAAGCAGGAGGGAATGCAGTTTTGTAATTCCGCATTTATTTTAATCTATACTTGATTGGAATTGGGGAGAGTTGGAGAGAGAGAGACACAAAATGAGAAGGGAAAGACAGAGAGATGTTCAGAGGAGATACTGGCCTTGGGCACTGAATAAATCACACGTCTGACTCATCTGACCAGAGGTGTTGCAAGCCACATGTTTGCCAGACTGGGTCATTACTCTGTCTGCAGTGAGGAAGGCAGGGCAGCTGCCGACTTGCAGCTGATGCCACTCTCAGTATCCAAGGGTGAATGCCAGTGCTGGGACTCTGAGGTGGTTGGACACTTGTGTCCAGGTCCTCAGCCCCGGCTGCTTGCTGAAGGACTGCTTGCGGATTTGTTTGTCTTTTTGCTCGCTCGGCATGTCATTGTCCTCTTCCAGAAGCAGGAAAGGGAGACTTGCCCTGAGACTTGACTCCAGGCCTGTCAGATGTTGATGTAGTCACCTTCGCTTATGCGGGTTTCCCCATATAGCAGCTCTTGCTGTGCTTTAGTAGCAAGTTTGTCAGAATTGCCAGGCTCAGTAACTTGCCCAAAAGAGGTAAGTACAGATCATAACCTTCTAAGGAGAATATAGTTTGTTTTTGAATTTTTCTCTTACAGAGATGTTGCTTGAAGTTATCAGGCTGGAGTGCTGTATTTGCTGACCGCACTAAGAAAGATCTAAGTTCACGCAAGGAAAATCTTCCTATTGGAAGTTCTTTCCATCTGTCAGGTTCCTGTCTGCTCTGTAAAAACTCCTTTTTGTGTAGGCCCACACCACTGCAGCTCTGTGAGACGTCAGAGAAACCTGTTACTGAGCTCAGTGGCACTGCAACAAGTGACCCCAGACCCCTGACAGGCAAGATCCTGAGCACACTGAAACAGGCTGGTTTTGCAAAAGGCAAAGGTTGTGGTTGGCAGGACTGTGCTACCGATTTTTTGCAGTGAATATCCTTTCTTGTTGCTATAACAGACTATAATAGCAAATGCTGTTGTTGAAGTGGAAAGCATGAATGTGCAAGTAGGCAGATGAGGATAAATCCAAAGTGAAATGAAATTTGTTATCTGGTGCTATGACACACTCACAAGGAAGATGTTTAATTTGCCCACCGGGTACCTCCTTCAGAAACACGTATTTCTAGTCTAAAATAGTATGAAGTAAGTTCTTTCATAGGCATCTCAAACTTAGCTGTAGCATGAGGTCCAGTGATCTGCCAGTGCTGTGGCTGAATGCCTCTCACATCACATTCAAAACTGCTTCTGCCTCAGGACCCCGGAGCAAGGACCTGCTTGCCAGGTCCTGCCTTGTGTGCAACTCCTGCAGGCTTTGCTCGTGGTGATGCCGTGTCTGTTCTTCACGCCAGCTGGATGATAATACAAGTCCATCTTTCTCTGCTTTTGCACACAGTTCCTTTATTGTTCCCTATTTTTGTGCTATGGCATCTGAGTCGTGGTAGATATGTGCCCCAAACCAGCAAAGTTTCTAACCTGATCCTGATAGCCAGCGTGGTGTTATCCCTAGAGCATCACACAGGGTGTGGGATCAGAGAGAGAAGTTGTAGGCTTAGCAGAAAGCTGTGAATGTGCTACCGAAGAATCAGCATGGCTTGTGAAGGTCCTGCAGGAGCCTCCCCAAATATTACGGTACTTATACCAAATAAGCTCAGTGCACAGGAGGAGTGAGGGAGAAGTTAGTCTGCCGGTATCTGAATGGAGGGGAAAAAATGCGTAGGCACATACTGCATACATCCTCTCTTCTCTTTCTTGCCTTCTGCCTTGTTCTGGCTCTTATTTAACTGACTATACTATTTTTTTTTAGTTCAGACTTTTAAAAGACCTTTTAGGGAAAAAGTCCAGTGAAGTGGTTTTGTCAAGGGAAATACCGTGCCATAGCAGTGCTTATTACTGTTCCAGCGGAGGATGAAATTTCTGATCCATTTTTCCACCTTGTAGCAGCCAGGTCATTAGACATTCAGCTGACCAGAGGAGGGAAGGAGTTTTGGTTGCTTTTTTGGGTTAGAAAATATCAGTGTTGTTATGCTCTCAAGTGCCCATCCTCTCCATAGCAAGTAATTTTTCTTCTCCCTCACTTTATTAAATGAAGGGAGGAAAAACCCTCCAGAGCTCTTACCCTCCAGAGCTCTTATTTGTTGTTCTTTTGCATGTGGGCAAAATGTTTTTGCAATAGCCAGACTTTTTGTGGAGTGGGAACACTCTTTTCTGCCCATCTCTTCTCTGTGTAAGTCTAGCTCTGTTGGGGTGTTGCATGTACTCTTTACCTGTTAAATTGATGCTGCCCTTCCTGATTCCCACAATACACGCAGCACTTTATTTGTAAATGAGTCATAGCCTCTCACATAAAGTCCAGTTTCTTTTTGTTGTGCTCCTTGGCTCCCTGTCAACAAGTCAAGTTGAATGGGCACAGCAGACAGGGGTGGAGGGGGAAGGTTCTCTTGTGCAGCACCATTCAGAAAAAGAGGTTAAAAACAGCTTCCTATTCTGACTGGGGTGACTCTTGGCCAGGATTTTCAACAGAGAACCGTGAGCCCAGGGCATCTCAGAGAACTCTCTGACAGCTGCCAGACTGCTCAGGAGTGGCCTGAGCCTCCTGTGGGAACAGTCACCGTTGGAGAGAGCAAAAGTTTCTGGAGAGTGCTCGATGTCCAGTGCGAAAAGCTGATTTTCTCGTTCTTGCAAATGTACTGTCAAGCTAACTGCCTGTGCATCAGCGCTGCTCCTACTGTTTGGGGAGGGTTGTTGCGATCTGGTACGGTAATGGGGAGATCTGTCAGTGTCTGGTATCAGGAACAGGAATTGCTCTGGAGGAGGAGAGCTGGAGACAATGTTGAGGATGTTGAGTTTTTTTACAGAGATTTCTTTTTGACCAGTACCGGAAAGAGCAAGTCTTCTTGGAAATAGCAAGCCTTCTAGCGTCAGGAACTGATTTGGAGGCCTGGGGGGTTGTTTTCTTGGGGTTTTTTAGGAATTTGGAGGAAGGAGTTAGATCATAGTAATTTTGAGTTCAAAGTTTCGTGTAACTGGAATGGCTCTGCAATTACCAGTACATAAGAAAAGCTGATTCTCACACTTTCATGCTAGAGACACGGTCACTAGGGCTTTTTCTCAGTCACAGTAAATTAAAGTTGACTATTCTCAGATCTCCAGCAGGAGAAGTGTGGAGTGTGTGTGTGTATAAAGAGTTTTCTGTAGCTCTGAAAGAGTTGGGGATTTCCAAAGTAGTGTCTCAAATCAATAGATTGCAATTACTAAAGGCTTTCCAAAGGCTTTCCATCTGCACTGTCACAGTAGTTCCCTAGGGAGTTTATCGAGTAGTGACAACTCTGAGGAGCCCTTTGGGGTCTAGACTCTGCCACCAAATAGGAGGTTGCAAGCCTCTTATTCTGTCTCCACAGCTCCATCTCCCCAAAACGCAGGCGGAGGAGTTAGGCTGCTGCTGTGGCTTTTAGTGCTGGCAGTGGTTTGTAAGCTTTAGCAGGGGACCTTGAGGTAGACAAAAGACTTTGCTTGACTTACTGTGTTGTGTTCCAGTAGAACGTGGATCAGGCTTCAGGGGGAAGGGCGATGTCTCCACTTGCTCCAAAAGGGCTTCCTTTGGGGATAGGAGACTGCCAACAGCTCCTTTTCCGTTTCTGTGACTGAGGATGGTCTGTGCCTATCACTTTAAAATCACATTTTCCTCCCTGCCAAAGACATGCTCTTCATGCAACTTGAAAATGTTAATAGGATATAAATGCCAGAAGGGAGGTGAGAAATGACCTTCCTGCCAGTTTCCAGCGGGTAGCTATTAAAGACTCTGTGGCAAGTCTGAAAAGAGTAAAGGGGTAATATATATATTTCAGCCACAGCTTCCCGGGTATTGTAAGCGAAGCTGCAGTGTCCATGGCTGATGTTCACCAGGCTGTCCATATCAGTGCAGTGATACAAACTAACCTGAAGTGTTTCACATGAAACCAAAATGTCACAGTTACCTACCACCTTCCTCTCCTTCCCCTCCTTATGCCATACCTAGCAAAATTCTTCATAATGGTTTTTATCTACATCCTACTTTGGTACTTGTAGGCTGTTTATGTACCATCACAGGAACAGGTCTCAAAGTTTGGGGATTTTTTTTTTTTTTTTGGCACATGCGAAACACCACATGCAACAACCACATGCAGAAGTCTTTGAAACTCAAATTGGAAGATCTGGATCGCAGAAGCTATGCTTTGAAGCATGCTTACAAAGGGTCCTATCAAAGAAGGTATTTATTCTTTTAATTAAGAAGGCACTTTCATTCTCAATCTTATTTTCAGTGCTAGATAATTTTCCCAAACTTCTCTTTTTAATATACTCTGGCGGGACAAACAGCTGTTCTTGCTATCAGGATACGGTACTATTCTGATGTTCAAATTAAGTCTTTGTAAAACAACACTTTATGTGTGTGTATGTGTTGCTGAATGAGTTTTTTGAGAGACAGAAAAGAGAGAGACACCTGTTGGAGGGTAACCTGTGAATTTTGATGTTTTAGTTGTCCATCTTCACTGTCAAATGAAGAGCATACACTTAGTGAAGATTGTAAGGTAGTGGTTGGAAGATGAGTGTTGGATCCTGATACAAGCTACAGGGGTTGAGATGCATATGCTTTAATGATTTCCCCACTCTCTTTAACATGGGTCTGTGTTTCTTGGGCAGGCACGCATACAGGCTGCCTGTGACTTTCCAAATATCCAATACGCCAAGTGTCCTCAAGATCTGGCTGAATCCATCCTCTCCCTGCATTCCACCTGTGAATTGCTCCTGTGTTATTTATGGCGTTGGCCTGCTTCCAGCACGTTGTGTGTGCTTTGTAGGGTGCAGTGCAATAACAATGCCCAGCCTCTAAGTACAAATAGGATCTCTGCAGTCTAGCACGTGCAGTCTGGCGTTTGCTTAAGATGGGAGTTTTTGGAGGCAGAGCATAGCCAAATGTGATGGAGAGCTTTGCTTTTTTTTTTTTTTTTCCCAGAAGAGGAGAGGAACTGCCTTATCTTTGGTTTCTGGTGGTTAGCAAAGATGGCCAAGGTGAATCTGGTGTTAAACATTGGGTTGCTTTGAAAAATTTGAACATACAAGATCTGGAACCTAAAAACAAATACCCAAGGAACTCGCCACGCTGAAAATGACTGGCACTTTGTGCGTGTGAAAGGCTTTCTCTTGTTGTCTTGCACAGTAGAAATGTCTCTTTGGTCATCTCCTAAGGAGCTTTTATTTCAGTGTAATTGGTAGGCAGTGCTCTTAAACATGAAGAAGCAGGGTGCATTACAGGCTTCCAAATCCATTCCTTATCCATGGGGGATGATTTCACCACTGTCAGCATGCTAGTGAGAGATAAGCTTCAGCAAATGCAAGTGCCCTAATTCTTGAGCAGGGATAATGAACACAAAGGACTAATTTCTGTTTCTAGTAATTGATGACTGTAGTTGTAGGAGACAGGTGAGATGTGATAGCTGTTTTTTTGTTTTCTTTGCAATTAAAAAGTGTTTCTTACATTTTCGCTAATACATTTTGTAAATAAGGATGGGGAAACAGGTGGAGAGAAGGTTTCTTTGGTCTCTCTCCTGTCAGCAGATGTACCCAGAGTAAATGTTTGGTATTCTGCTGGGAACCCTATGTTTTGAAGAAGATTAAAAAAAAAGAAAGAAGGAAAAGGTCAGGCTTTTTCAACAATAGTATAGCAGTAAAAGTCTGGTTTTCTGTGTCTTTGATGAGAATTAGAAGGCAACAGTATTTTTAATGGTCCCAGGCACAAACTTTTGTTTGTCTAACTTGGTCATCCTTTGTAAAGACTTTTATATAAACTTTTATTTCATTCACATGAGACATAAACAGGGTGCTCCAAAAATCCCCTCCATAGGTATCTTCAGTGGTAAGAGACTCTGAAGGAGCTCTTGTGCCGTGGTACCTGTGAGCTGTCAGAGCTGAAAGGAGGTGCCATGATTTCAGTCGTGTTAGGAGCTGCTTGTAGCCTTGGACAGTATCCCCCTTCAGTTATCATTAAAGAACAGCAAAGGAAGTTAACACAAAAACATGAATGCTGAGATCTGATTAGAATCAAGTGAAGCAAGGAAGTGCAGAGTTAAGATTTATACGCTGACCTTAATTAGCTCCATTGTTCTTGAGAACCGAAGCGTACACAATGAGGAACTGTTGTACTTGCATCTCCAGAGCTCTTCAGTACCTAAACATAAGAAAGACTTCAGTGTGCTTATCGGTCTTGGATTTTGTGTGTGTTGCCTTTAAGGAATAGCTAAGTCTGATCTTGTGCTTTGTAAGGTTGTGGATTTTTGTGTTTTGGTTTTCGGCAGGCAAACAAAGGGGACAGGCTGCTCTCAGTTTAGGTTTCTGGTGCGACTTTGTGCCAAGGGGAAGGTGGTCTGACGTAGCAGAGTAATACCACCCTCCTCACAGGCAGTAACATAAATCTCCATATAACAGAGTGTATTGAGTGTAGCTTAGTGCTGCTTTGTTACCCATGTCACAGTTCAAATGAGCACAAGCCACTTGACAGATGAGACTCCAGTCGCAGAGCACATGGCAGCGCAAGAACCTTGATCTTTCCGCATAAGTACCCTTTCAGGAACATCCCCCCCTCTGAAGGTTTAGTATTCTCAGGGATGTTACCTCCCCTTCTCACCTTGAAGAGCTACAAAATAAATACAAGCCTTAATTTAGCAAGCACTAGAAAATACAGACGATCTTCGCGGGGAGTTGAGGTGCTTTTAGTCCTTTGCCATAAGCCTGACATTAAGGTGATTCTTGCAGAGATGTTAGCTCTCAAGGTTAACAAGTATCATGTTGTTTTGTTGGCATTTTGGTTGGTGGTTGCTTGTCTAGCCTGTACGTTGGTTGGGTGATTCTGTGTAGAAAAGTTCTGTGAGAAAGTTTGCTGGGAGAGTTTGTATGTTAAGGTAATCTTTGCTCAGCCTGTTGCGGGTGCACGTCAGAAATACTTGCATCGCTTCTCTAATGAATGTGTATTCACTCTCTTCCTCTTGCTGTCTAAAAAGACTTCTGGGCCAAGTACTGATGAGAATGAGGAAAAAGTCTATCTCAAACTGCATTTGTGGTTGCTGTCGTTCCACCTTTAATGTATGTCTTCCAGCTTTACCTTTTCTCTCCGCAGTATCTAACCTGCTCAACCTGTTCTAGTTCAGCATGCTGGAACCAGCAAACTGCAGAAGGTACCCCCTCTCAGGGTCAGCAGGTTTTTTTCCTCTTTTCTTTTCTCCCCTCTTTTAAACATAGGTTATTTGTTAACAGTAAATTGTCAGCATTTGGGGAAACTAATCAAGCTATTAAAAACAGTGAGGGGAATCTTGACGTTTGGGCTCAGCCAGGGCCTTTAATTCGTTTTTTTTCAGCCCTGATGCTCACCTGTATGATGCACACAGCTTAGGCAAAGACACAGCCTATAGAGTAGTAGTGCTATTATACAACTGGTAAATAGCGCACAATATGCAAATACTGCTTTCTCTTTCTTGAGGGCATCCACAGATACACAGAGTTCTTCAGGCTGCTCTCTTAGCTCTAGTTTTCTAAACACTCTCAGCATTTTTTTGGTAAATTCTCAGAGTCGGCTCTCCAGTGCTTCATGTGGAAAGATGTCTTAAAACACAGGAGGCGTACAACTTCCGTGTGGCTCGTTTTTGACATCAGGCCACCTCAATATGTTGTCTTTCTTGACGGTTTCAAACTGAGGTTAAAGAGAGTAAAGCAATCCGTATTGCTCATGGACTGCACCAAAATTAATTTCACTTGAGGGCGAAAGTTCCCAAACTCCTGTAAAATAGCACAAGTCATGGGGGCACTTCTGTTTCCAGCTTCTGCAATTGAATAAACAGGCATGTAACAAGACATGAAACCTTTTCCTAGTGCTTGTCTGCTCGGCGAGGGAATGCTGTGAGATCACTGCTGGTGAGGAAGGAGGACCACATGTTCAGGAACAGGAGAGGAAATGGGCTGAGCACGTGAAACCTCTTTTGCTAGGATGCCGTCCTCAGCGCTGGGAAAAGTTTGCACAACTTGTGTGCGTGCAGTGATAACCCCTTACTTCCTTGCCCCTCGAGTTACTTGGTGGCTGCTGATAGCGGGATGATGCGGAGACCCTCCTTTAACCAAGATGTGTTTCTCTTATCTAGCGCAGCTTCCTTGCTTGCAGGCGTGTCTGAGTGTGTGTGAGTGTGCCGGGGGGAGGTATTCGGCTCCATCTGCGCAGCGTCCCCAGCGTCGCTGTGACCATCTATTTTTTCCTCCTTGAGCTGTGTGACGCAGCAAGTTGTTCTGTGCTGTGTGCCATCAGGATTGCTCAACAGTGGCGTGTGAGAGGGAGGCAACTGCATGAGGGCTTTGCCTGGTTCTGGGAAATAGCTGGGGCTTGTGTTTGCTTAGTTGGTAAAGGGGTGCAATTTTGAGGGGGAGCCAGGATGTACTTAGAGCTTCTTCAACCATGTTTCCTCTTCAGGATAAAACTTTTCCCCCTTCTGACATCCTTTCTCTAATATTTTCTTTCTCTTATTTTTTCCTGATGCTAAAATTTAATACTGCTTTACTTGTCCTTACCATCTAATAGCACTTGTTTTCCTTAAACACGAAGTGTCCTGAAAATTTAACAGTGAAGTCATTGACTAAGGTTACATGCCATGATAACTAAAGGACTTGCCTGAAAACCACTGATTTCCAAAATGATGGAAGAAAAGGGTAGTTCAGAATATCCCACACCAGGTTTTTGTTACATTTTAAAAAATCTTATTCCTGCTTAATTTTACTGTTGTTAGTTAGTAAACTTTTGTCTCCAAGCTTAAAGAACCACACAGGCCTCAGAGGGATCTTGTTTAATCATGTCCCTTATGAAAGAGTTTCTTACGGCTTGGAAGTCTCCTTGCAGTATTTGGCATTGTTCGTTTAGGTCTGCTCTGAATTTAATGCGGACTGCGGGCAGGCGGTTTGGTGAAGTGATACTGGGAAGCTCACACTGTATTTCCCTTCTCTTTTGCCCTCTCTTATGCAAGGGTTGATGCAAGCTGCAAGTGAATGCTTTCTTTTGCTGTCCTTTGGGAAGCTTTGCTTTGGAGGCATGGTTTGAATCACTTCCCTGTCACAGCATCATCAGACAAATATTTTTCTCCTTTTTTTTCCTTTGAGGTGTTCTGACAACACTGCTGGTAGGGAACAGGAGTAACTTTGAGCCAAGCTGGGAATGCAGTTGTATCAATCTCGGCCTGTTTGAACTTGCTGATTCTGCGTAGCCAAGTAGTTGCTTAAATATCTGTGAATACAGCATAATTATTCAGAAATGGTACACCCCCCGCCCCTTTGGATTTGTAGATCAGTATCTTTCCTCTCACTCATGCTTACAACTTGCCTTTATTCACAGCAAAGCAAAATTTTATTCCAGGTTAAAAATACGAAATGCTTTGTGTGCATGTGCGCGTATCATATATCCTTAGGTATCATGTATTGGCAGCTGCGTGGCACTGGTTAACTTTGCAGGCTGTCCTGGTAGCACTGAAAAGGGATTTCCAATCTGTCCTTTGAACATAATCACAGGTGGCTTTTGCAGCCTTAGTGCACCCAAGCTAGTCTTGGGGATCTAAATAATAATGCCCATGTCATCCTAATGATGCTGTCTGCCACCCCGCTGTAAGGCTATTTTTGCTTTGCCGGGAGAACCTCGTTGTGCAGGGAGACAGACAGGCAGCAGCCCCCACTGAACTTGGGGGGATGCTGACGGCAGGTCTGTGCGGCACCGCGGACTGCGGCAATTCCCAGGGGGACGCCAAGGGGGCTGCTACACCCACACACCGCCGCATGCTGCTGTGTGGGGAGGCTCGCTGGGGCCCTGTTAGCCCTGATAGACAGAGCTAATAAGCGCTGGGGCCTCCGTGAGGATAATGAGCTGTGCCGGCAAGACTGCAGCGCCAGGGTGCCATGGGGAGCGCTAGCTGGGGGAATCTCCTGCTGTGCCTGGTTGCAAGACATGTGGCTAAAATGAGTCAGTGCTTCCCAATCTGATCCTTCCCGGGACCCGTTCGCCCCACCCTGCTCTTTCACTGCATGCGTTGCAATGGCTCTCTGACCAGCAGGGCCATGGAGGTTCCTTGCTGCTCAGCTTTGTTTTGTTTATCCTGTGCTACTGTTCCAGACTGGTTACCACTAGAATATTTGGTGGTACTTGAAATTTGTTTTGAGATTGCTCCGTAGTTGTAAGAGGGCGTTTCCCAAATGGTTGGGTTTTAGGTATTCAAATGTCTCTTGACTTCTTGTGAAGTGTGCATGTGTGTCTGAGGGCTTTTGGGGTCAGTTTTAAGTTTTTTTGAGGATACAAATAGCATAGAACCCAAGAAGAAAAGACAAACAGAAACTGGTCCAAGTACAGATCGTGTCTGATTTGCAAAATTACCTGCATCTTTCTGGTTCCTGTGATTACAACTGGCAAGAGCTTGAGTGGATTGTTCTCTTAAGTGGGTGATGTTGGTAATTAGCACTGGAAATACATTGTCAATACAGATTCTCTACATGTTTTAACAAACAAATAACTGACTAAACTCTTTAACCCAAGGGTATAATGTTACTGCACTTTTGACTTAAGTTCCAGTCATATTCACGAGACTCTTAAGGAGGAGGTTAGCAGTGGTGTATTAAGTGATTGCTCCTAAAAATGCTGCTGCTTCACTTTGTTTAGGATTTACTTTCCATGCATGTCAAATGACAGAAGCTTTGAAGAAGAGGTCCCTGTGCTTTCCTACATCTCTAGACAATTTGGGCTGAAGTTATTTGAAGGTAGCAATATCAGTGAAAGATCTCAGGGAATAAAACAGTGGAAGAGGTAAAGTAATTTTATCAGCTAAATTGTACTTAGGGCATTTAACCAGCTCAGTCCTTCCTAGACGAGCTCAGTGAACTTGAGTAACTCTTTATGTTGGAGGAAAAAAAAAAAAAGTGTATTTTAAATAAGATGAAGGTTGGAAACCACTGTTTTTTATTCTTAGTCTCTGAATGGTTGTCTTTAGATGAGCATCAGATGCATGAGGATCATACCCTTGGTTTTGATACCAGAAATCACGAGGGAGATGAGGAACAGCCATGTGTAATACAGTAGAGTATAGGGTACATCTAGTGGTAACGTGGAGAAACTTAGAATTGTATGTGGAGTATGAAGCCACAACCTGAACTTGATACTGTCAGACGATCTCTCTGGACTGATAATGCCCGGATTCATTGGCCTCCCCACTGCGTTTCCACAGGCGTGGAGACGTGAAGGAGGAGGAGGGTGTTTATACATGCACTGGATCCTGCGCTCAAGAATTAATCTTGATTTAGACGCTGGGACTTTCCCAACCAGCCTTCAGTGAAATTGCTTGCTGCTCCCCCTCTGGACATGCTGCTCCTTCTAATCAGACCTACCTGGCATAAACCTCTCTTGACTGAAAGCCAACAATGCTTGTGCTGCTATAGGGAGAGGCTTAACTCTGGACCCTGCTCAGAGGCTGCAGCTACATCCTCTTGTTCCACACCTTCCTTTTGCCCGGGTCTCCAAGCCAGGCAGGCCCTGTCTCTGAGGGATGTGGAGCACATCAGCAGCCGTGGAAACCCAGGGTGCAGCTACAGTGTGGTTTTTCTCCCCAGAGTTAGAGGTGAAGGATTCCCACGCACGCCGAGGGATGCTTCCTTTCCAAGAGCCAAAGTGGCGCTGATCAGGTTATCTGCATGCAAAGCAGGAGCTCCGGGTTTTGTTCATAATTCAGTGGGACCAGGAGCTGGGAGCAGCTGCGTCTTGCAGTTGCCTCTTTCAGGATGCTTTGACTCCTTGTTCTAGCCTTGAGCCAGCCAGTCAAAACCTGCCCACGTTCTGGTTTTGGCATTGAAGCTGTAGGCTGCCCTGTTTCGAGACCTCCAGAAAGCTTATATGATCAACATGCAAATCCTCTCAGCATTAAGAAAATACAGCAGCCCTTTTTGGAGATGCAGTAAAGACTGGGATGTGACCAGCAGGAGCTGCATGCCACTTCAGTAGGACGCATGCTCTTTTTTTTATTTTTCTTTTTTTTCCCCCCCCATCCTATGAGTCACCTCCCTTAGGCACTGATCCAACACCATCCGTGGGGAGAAAAAAGGAGTAAGGCACTTGGATTCTGCATTTGTCTGCATTTGTTTATTTTTACAAAAGTCTCTACTTCGATGAAAAGTAGCAAAGTCTTCACTTGCTGCTCTTCTGGTGGAATAGTCACCCTTCTGAAATCACACTCCGCATTGCAGCGTGGGGCTGAAAACTTGTTCAGCCCATTTGTTTTAAAAAAGAAAAAGGAAAGAAGCTGGGGGAATTCTTGTGCAGTATCATCTTAGTCATCCTGTTCACGTGACTGTTAGAGGGGAGAGGAAAGTTGTGGCAGAAGAGGGGAAGTGGAAGGTGATTCTCATGGGGAGGATGGAATGAAAGGCAGTCAAGCACTTGAAAAATGTGATTTTGTGGAGAGGGCTGACTGGCACACGGTTGGAGCACAGTTGGATCCTCTTGGCTCACCTGTGAAATTCTTTGTGAGAGGCGGAGGGAAGAGATTACAAGTTTTTTCACATACAGCTGTGCTGTGGGAAGCATAGTGTGTAGCAGGTTAGCTGCATTTTTGCATAGCAGTTCTTAAGTGTTAAGAGTTTGGTTCAGAGGTGGATCAGACCTTGTTTGGAACAGTTTTAATTTCCTCTTTCCCTTTTGAGATTATTCTCTGCAGATTCTTCTGGCGCTCTGTCTGGTCTCATTTTAAATAGAGTTCCACCACTTTCTCGGAGAGGTTAATCAAGGCTAGCTAGCACTTAGTGCAAGGAAGTCCTCCCTAGTATTAAGCTCAAATTTTTATCTCCTTCCTTTCATCCTGTGTGTCATGGTTGCACTTGAGTGTTCCACCCTCAGTACTGTCCAAGTGTATGTGTACTTGCAGGTGTGCTGTGGAGACTAATAACCACCATATGAAGTGCAGGTTTCAGGGCTCTGTAACCTTCCCAAGCTTGTCTGCTGTTCTTGCATTGCTCTGTAGGATGGCTCAGAGCCACAATTCATTGATTTAAATTACAACAAAAAGCCAAGTTTCATCCTCTGTGGCTCTGGCTCTCATCTGAGCTGCAGCAGTGGTCACTTCAGAGCTGCTGGCACATCTTACTGTAACCTGCATCTGTGGCTGAATATGAGCATTTCTGTGCATGTCCTTATTTTGCCCTTTTTTTTTTTTTTGCACTACATTCTCACTTGAAGTGTTGAATGTTTATCTGTATTTTTTAGAACTGATGAATGTTGTATCCTTTTTCTTTATCACTTTAAGATGCTGAAAGCCAGGCTGACTTTTGAGCCTGGCTTTCGTATTCAAAGTATGCCAGTGTTGTCAGGCCAAAATATGTTGTTATAGTCACAATGGGAAAATAACTTCTAAGCACAGCTTTGTTCCTGTTCTCCTTGTATCTTGGCAGGCTAAACAGTGAGTTCGAGCGTTTTCAGCGTTGCATGTAAGATCTAATCAAGGCAAACTCTTCTAAAGGAGGATAAGGCAATACAAATACTTCCCCCCCCCTGAATTATAGTTAGGAAACTTAAGTGAAAGAAGCCTTGGTGAAGGGAGTGTTTAACTTTAAAAGAAAGGTTGTGGATGTGGATGTGACTTGGCACCTGCTGCAGTTCAACCGAAGTTGGGTGATAAATGTTTTCTCGAGGGAGAATGACATCCATGTTGCAAAGTAAAAGAGGGAGATGAAGATTGTGTCTATCCTTTGTACTGCTCGACTTTATCTTCCCGCTTATCTTGGGCTGTAGCTCTAGTAATCTTTTTTCCTCTCCACCCTTGACTTGATGTAGTGAAACTTGCTTAACCTGCCAAAGGAACAAACCTGCTGGCTCTAATGCGGACAGGTTGCGACTCTCCTTGAGAACTCTGGAACTGTCTGCTTTGGTTTCAGATTTTTCTTTTTCCCTTAATGATCACATGCAGAGAGCTATCACGGCGACTGTGATATTTGACCTACACGGTAAAAGTCAAAGGTGCAGTCAGGGTGTCTTCCTGTTTGTAGCTCAATAGCTGGGGCTACTTCCTTTCAAATATGCAAAACTAAAACATGAAGGGATTACCACATTCCTTGCTGTGGGTACGGATCCTGCTTACGCTTTCAGGGCACGGCAAAAGCACGCAAGTTGCAGGAAGGGGAACTGCAAGCTGGGGGCAGACGATGACTTTGATACGAGATGTAGCAAAGCCCCATCACTGTGGTGCTGCGCCCACGTATGCAAGCCCTGCCTTACTAACATACGTGATACTGCAAACACAGCTAGACTGCTTTTGGAACGTGCAGGAGCCAGTATGTTTGCATGCAATAGGTCGTGCCAGGCAGAGGTGCCAGGTTGGACTTGCACTAACCTGGAGGTCTCAGCAGTTTCTCACGTTGGTGCGCCGTGGATGTGCCGTCGCACCCCTCTCAAGTAGGAGCAGCTCCATCAAAACAGGCAGAGTTCAACAGGTGGACGAGGGCAGGAGGAAAGAACTCAGCCCTGAGGATGCTGTTTTGCATGGGTAGCTACTAATCGGGAGTTCTGCATACTTGTTACTGGCAGAAAGGAGACTTTAAAAGAAAATAGGAACAAAAAGTCCCACGCTTAATGCATAGCTTTTTTTTTTTTTCTTTCGTTTGTTTGTTTTCTGGGTGAATGTGATTTAGCTTGGCTCCTTTTGCTCTCTAGCTCTCTGAAAAGTAACTGGCCAAGTAATACCAGCTATGCATTAGCCAAGATGCCAGAAGGTTAAGCGTGCAGGCCATGTGTGTGTGTCTGGGGTGGGGGGACAGGGAGGCACATGCAAAAGCCTCTGTCTCACTTTCAAGAGCTCATCGGAACTGGAAAGCAGTCTCTACCAAAAAGAAAAAAAAAAAGGACCAACAAACCACCTTCCAGGATTGTGCCTGTGCAATTGAGTACTGTGTTTTGTTGTTCCAAGATGCTTTTTGAGATTTGTCTTCAACCATTGTGGACAGAAACCCTTTGAATAAATAACTGGTTTCTTCACCTTTATTCTTGCATGAATACAGGCAACTGCTCCTCACGCTGTTGATGTATCACCTGTAGGAAGGTCTGGGGTTGACTTACCTAAGCACAAGAAGTTACATCAGTGCCATAAGGGGGGGAGGGGGAAAAGACCAAAAAAAGAATAAAGACAGCGAGACAGTACAATACCTGTAGATGCCTTCCCTGCAGATTTTGTGAGACCAAGGTAGCACTGGATTTGTGCAGATAAATGTTCGCTTTGGTGCCTCTGGTGGCGGGGCTACCAGAGGGTCAAGACAGGGAGGGCACAGCACTCCCGTGGCTGTGTTAGCACTCCGACTTCTCCCAGCGTCTGTCGAACCTGGAGAGAGCCAAACCCTCAAAGCATCAACCTTCCTTCTTCTCACACTCAGGCAATTGGCAGGGAAAAAGGTCAGACAAATTCAGCAACATTTCCGTGATGCTGTGCCCAACCTGCTGGGCACATCTCCACACCGATCCTCCTTGAACCTCTCACAGTGTGACTGACAGATGTCACCAGTGTCCGCCCACCCTTTGTGGGACTGGTGAGGGTTACTGGGGGCTGGGGAAGCCACTTTTTTCCTCATGTGGACCTGGTCCTTTGAGCAGTCCCAGCCTTGCCAGGCGTGGAAAGCAGGCAGTAGCTGAACGACCATTTTCATCTTGCATCGGTTCTGGTACGCGTGGTGCTTTTGGCTTGAGGCTGTTCATGCATAACACCCTCAGAAGCCTGGCTGTAGTTTGAGACGGTAATTTAGATGCCCTTTTTTTAAAAAAAAAAAGGTTCAGAGATTGTGAAAGGAAATGTTAAGCATTTTGTGAGGAGACAGTCCTCCCAGCAGCTCCAGTGGAGTCTGCCCGTGGGTCAGTTTGGCCCACTGTGCTATCTTGAAGCATCATGCCCTTGGCATCCAAAACTAAAACGGATTTTATGTCCTAACACCCAAGCAGTTATGAGGACATACAAGACTCGTCTAGGTTACAACATTCTCTCATGTTTGAACATGATAGTGTGCAGTCAAGTTAAATGGCACAGTCCTGGTTTGGGGGTGTGACTTCTGAAGGATATGCCCAAATGCCATTAACATTGTCTCCTCTGTGCTGCTTTGAAGTCAGTCATACAGACAAAGGGCAGCTCTCTTCTGCATTCCCATTTCTACCTATCAGAAGCACAAATTTCCATTGCATGTAGGAGCCCAAGTTAGATTTTTTTTTCAAAAGCACTATACATTTGAAGTGAGGCTAAAGGCCCTACATTTTTTTTTTAAAAGAAAATTTACAGTTTGAGCTTTTAGTACTCAGAAAAATAAGCATGGGAGCAGTACCCCAGAACTAGACCAGAGTGTCTTCATCAGGTTGCAGATACAGAAAACCAAGAGGCAAACGGGTCAGGTATACAGATATTCATGAGATCTCTCCCTGAACCATTTTCTCCCTCTCCCCTTTCCAGTGTCTTTGTGACAAGATATAGTTGTTTTCCTGGGAAAGCAGGTTTGTGAACATGCTTTGGCAATACGGAGTTTTGCAAGCCAAACCTACTGCAGCTTAACAATGTGACCTGATATATCTTGACTCCAAAGTTGCAGTTGAAATTCGATAGTGGGGTGTTAAGGATGTTAAGGAAATGCTAAGGATGAGAAGGAAACAAATGTATTTAAGAAGTGTTGTTCAGACACTGGCATATACTGATCGATTTGGGGTACTGTCTGAAACTAGGAAAGGAGAGACAGCTGGAGACGGGGCACTTATTTTGCACTCAGAGAAGAGGATGCTAAGCTGCAGGCTTTTACTTACTGGACCGCCACAAGACTGGGAGGCCGGGCTTGTTGATTAATGTGCAGTATTAGGCAGAAGCAGGGCCTGTTGGATGATGCTGGGGGACAGGCACGATGCTCATGGGGCCAGGCCGTGCTTTGGGTCGGGTCGGGGGGAGAGCTGCTGGGCTCTCTGATGCAGCTCCGCGCAGTACCAGGCGCTGCAGAGGGCTGGGTCGTGCGTGCCCCAGCTGTCTTCCAGAAGTGCAGGCTGGTTTGTGGGATCTCTGCTGGTATCCTTTAAAGGCAAACGTTAGACGTGGTGTTGGCATTAAAATTTACGCGGACTTTCCGCCCCGATTTGGCTGTTGACAGCGTCTTCTTCCTCCTCCTGCTCAGGCACATGAAGATTCACGAGAAGGATCCGAACAGCACAACAAGCACAACTCCTCCATCGCCGCTGAAGCGCAGGCGATTATCTTCGAAACGGAAGTTTAGTCACGATGCTGAGATGGACAGAGAGGAGAGGACACCTGCAAAAAAGGTTCTTTGCAGGGCATGAAGCAAAAGACTTTCCTGGCTATCTCCTAAACTGTCAGCTGTTGTGTTTATGCAGTCAGCACAGAAATACTAAAATGGGGTCTTGTTACATCCCTGTATATGTTTTAAGCTGCCATGCTTTTCCTGTGTAGCCAACACTTGTCTGAGATTGAAAATTAATTTCTAATTTCAGAGATTGAAATAATTAATTTTTTTTTAATCTTTATTGTTTAATTTTTTGGGTTTGCTTATGACTTATATTAGATAATTGACGTTGGATGACAAGCGGATAAACTGTTCTTTTGCTACTGCAGCTTTTCCCCTAGTTGTTTTTTTTTTCTCCCATTTACTTCATAGTAGCCTTGAAGGATAGTGATTTGAACATCTAAAAGGACAGTGTTTACCTCAAAAGCAGCAACAGCTTAAGTCTGTTTTTGTCTTGATCTGGAGAAAAAAAAAAACTGTGGTACATTTCCCTTTCACAGTAGCATAATCCTGCAGTATTGGAGTTGCAAGAGCAACCAGAAAATATTTATTTGAAGGCTAGACATTTCCATTAGGGTTTTGTTTATGAAATAATTTAGTTCATTTCAGTCATTTATACAAAACGTATGGTGGCTGCCAAACTTAACTCGACCCCTTCCACTTACTATCTCTAAATGGCAAGCTAGTAGCAGTTCTGTTTAGCTCAGTATCCCTTGTTTCTCTGCATGCTTTCCTGCCTGTAATCAGAAGAGGCCTATAGAAAACATGCAGAAGTTCACTGCTTTTCCCTGGACCACTTGAGTTAGGAGTTGGCAGTATCTCAATGGCATAAATAATCAAAGCTGACAGCTCGGCTGGTTTTCTGAAGGGGGAGGAACGCTAGTTCCCTGGTATATAAACATATGGGTTTATAAGTAGTTCACATCACAGTTTCTCATTAGAACTGATATATCCATGACTTAGTTGCACACTTTATCTCCTACTAAGCCCTCTTTTCCGTCGTGCACATTCTCACACACGCGTGGAGGCTCTGTCGCTCACCCTCTCTCTATTGATGAAATGAGTCATTTCTGGTCGCCTGCAGCAAAGCTACGGATGAAGCTGGCTGCTTTCTTTTTAAGAGGATGACTTCAGATGGATTGTACGTTTGGTTTGTTGCTTAAAATTTGGTCTAGTGAGGCTTTTTTTCCCCTCTCTCTGAAGGTTGTCGAGGATGGTCACTCTTGTGAAGGGGATAAGAAGGCTGAAGAGGAAGTTTATCATTGTCCAGTGTGTTTCAAAGATTTTTTTTGCAAGTATGGGCTGGAGTCCCACATGGAGACACATCCAGATAATTCACTGAGGTAAGAAATAATACTGAGAGTGTTTCTGGTCACCAGATGGCCTGGGGGAGCCTGTTGGGGAGGGACAGGAGACATTTAGCCCCCTGCTCTGTTAACTGCCCCACTTTGTGATTTTGAACAAGTTTTTAAATGTTTCTGCCTCATCTTAGGTCACCAGGGCACTGTAGGGCTTAATTTTACTATTCTTTTGCAAATACAGGAAATCTTGCCAATTAATAGGTGGGAGTGTTTTTAGAAGAAGTTAAAGCATCCCGTCCTCCCCTCCAAACCCATCACTGTTGTTACACAAAACTGAAAAATGCCAACATTGGAAAATTTTAACAAGTTAAACTAAAGATGCTTAAAACATGAATCAAAATCTGATTGAAGCATTGAAATACCAACCTATGAGATGATTCTACTTGGGGAGAAGAAGGCAGCTGGATATAAAGGTTTTGTTGTCTGTCCTGGGAGTGAGTGAAGTCAGATGCAAGTCAGGAACCCAAAAACTCAATAAAATGTGTTATGCTTTTCTGCCTGTTGAGGTTGTTAGGGAATGATTGGGATTTTGGCTTAAATCAGCTTCTCTTAACAAGGAAAAATTAGTTATTAATTGTTTGGGAAGGTGCTGGGGTGTTGTGTTTTTGTTCAAGTAGTTGCCCCTGGGACTCCTGATACTTTTTTATTTCCTGCTTTTTACCACAGAAAAATGTAGAGCCAGATACGTGACGATATAAAAGAGATATTCCCAGTCTAGTTTAAACATGTAGAAAAGCTGCTATTTTAGAAAAGGAGATTGTCCATTTGCAGAAGCTTGTCAGTGTGTTAAGCTTATTTTGGGACATTGGACTCTAATGGTCTTTTCGTAAGGATGCAGATTTTACCATCTTGAAGCATCAACACTCTCTCCTGAGTACAGTTTCTTAATAGAATGGCATGGAGTAGAGCCATCCCATTCTATTAAATGGGGTTAATTCTATTAAATTTTCCAATTTTTTTAAATGAGAACCTTGGTAAATACTTGTAAAAACATTTTTAAAGGCATTGTAAGTGCTGTAATTATTGAGGAAAGCAGTTGGAAAGCTCTTTCTTAAACTTGGTCCAGCAAATAGTAGTTAATTAAATGGAGTTTGCTGTTTCTGAAGTAAATGAAGTAAATTTTAATTAGAGAGCAAAACTGAAACAGTTCTCTGGTAAGAGCTTTGCAACCCCCCCAAAATGGACCCTGAGATAATTTTGCCATATACTTTGTGCTTTAGGGAAAGCAGCTTTCATATTAGGCTTATCGTGGCATCAGCCTCATTTCAAAGCTTCAATGAAGATATAACCACTTTGCGAAGTCATATGCCGTGGACCTGAGTGGAGAGGTGGATTCTCTTGCTTTGAGTGATGGCTAAAAGATAACAGAATAGATACCCTTCTAGCTTGGCAGCTTTGCAGTCTGCTGCAGCAAGGTAGAAAGACACTGGCTGTGCAAACATGCCATTCCTCTTCATGCAACTCTTTCTCTAGGATTAGGAAACTTGCTTATGGTTAATATTCTTCTGAAATGGATTTTGCTACTCTTGATTGTGTTGAGCAGCAGAGACTGAAATGTGTCCCTAAATCAGAGCCATGATTATCAAGCTCTATGGGCATGAGTTTAAGGCCAGTGCTGGGATGCTCATCTCTATGGACTTGTCTACAAAATGGTCGGGGGGTTTTGTCAAATATTTGCTTTAGCAATTTAAGACATGTTAGTGGAGATAGGGCAGGACAAGGAAGCTGTGGCTCTCCCTGGTCAGCTAACATATTCAAACGCAACTTGCCCTGCCTATCTGGTTCAAAACACACCTTTTGTCCTAGTCTAGACAAGTCAAATGGCACTGTCTCCTTGGCCCATCCTAGCAGAAAATCCTCTCGGAAGCAGAGCAGTTTGGGCTGTTGCTAAAGTGACTCTTTCATCCCAAAGGAAATGGGTTAAAACCCTCAGCAGGCAGGGACTGTATTCCCTTGGGTCCCAGGGTTTTGCAAGACTGTAGGATTTAACAAGATACGCTGAATGTGGTGCACTGTTCTCAGCCCCAAGTGCATGTGACTGAAGTGAGTCCTCTTGGGGAGCCTTAGGAGTGTTTTTTGGAGTGAAAGAGATGAAAAAAAAAATATTTCACTAGAGTATCAGAGCAGGAGGCATGCGTGTATGGGTGTGCTTGTGGTGGAAAAGCAAGCTGTGAAATGTTAGAAGGCGTTCATCAAATCTGGTGTTTCCCTATTACAGCAGACATGGAGGAAGAACTCTCGTTAAACGAAGTTGAAACAACAAAAAAGCATAGCAGCTGTGTCATGAGTAGGGAGCAGAATATGCTCAGTCTCTTTTTATTGCCAGTATTGTAAAAGTAGAGTCACTTGACCAGGACTTCTTGTGAGGCAGGTATCAGATGTTGTGCATCCCAGAGCCATATGCTCTGGGTCTGGCAGTTGCTTTGCAGCTACCGCTTTAGGTAGCCCGGCACAGACTGTTTTGTCATGATGAAAAGTAAGTGATGCTTAATCTGCCTAGCCGTGCCTTTCTTTGTAAACAGCAGGTCAAACATCCGACTCCTTTCTGCTCCCCCAGTAGTCAGTGTAAAAATGACTGTGGACATTGGCTCTGGAGCGATGCAGCAGCCTGCACTGCCTTGACAGTGGTACCCACCTCCCTTCAGGGATGCATCCCCAGCAGCAGCAAAGTGCCAGGGCGGGCAGGAGCTTCTCCCTGGCTTCCTTGTCGTCCTTTAATCCTGACATTGCAGTGCTGTTGTGTAAATAGAGCCTCTCCCCCCCAGAGCATCTGTCTGTCACGGCCCCCTCTGCTAAGTAGCAGAAAAGGTAAGGCTGTCTGGCAGCCCCCGGATCAGTATGTGAGGGGCTGGCTAATTTACAGGGTGGGCCATTACCCTTCCAGATACTGTTAAATGAACAACTTTAAATCACAGGGTTAGCTGTTCAAAGTCGGATGAAAAGACACCCCACACGGTCTTCCCCAGTACTCCTTTTTCATGTAAAGTCCCGAGCAGGCAGCACCTCATTGTTTCCTTGGGGCAGAATAAACAATACTTAATCCACTGATTGTGTGAGAGGGGCTCCTGCTTGGGAGAGTATCTCTTGATTATGTAAAATCCTAAATCGTGCATCTTTGTCTCCTAATTATGGTAAGAACTGCCCTGCTCTTGGGAGCAATAATAGGGCCCTTTGTCCCGCTGACAATGGGCTGTGGCACTGCAGCTCCTTCATGGCATTACCCCCCCTGGTCAGTCTCTGTCCCTTTGAAGCCCTGGGACCTGCACCCTAATTAGTGACATGAGCTGGTCCCAGCAAGGTTGCCTGCAGTCTCCGTTAGCGGTGGGAGGTGGCCCCGGGATGTTTTCTGACCCCCTTCCCCTCTCTACCTGGATTATTTAAAGACGACCTCTGTTTCCCTGCAGCTGGGGCCTCAGGACACCGTCTATTTTGGTGAGTTTGTATCTGAGCGTTGGTATAATTAGCAGAGCGCTGAGACGCTGTGCAGCCAATAGGGAAAATGAGAAACCTTGCGGAGCAGGGTAACTTCTCTGGAAACTTTTGTGGCGGAGGGCTGCTGTCAAACATGGTAATGTGCTTGTAAAGGTCGCCTGACAGGCAGCTCTGAGCAACATCAGCAGTGCAAGCAAAGGAGACGTGAGGATTTCCTGGGGAGAAACCTCTCCAGGTGCTATGTGAGGTTTCTCCTCTTTCCTTTGGCGAGTACAATGGAACAGGCTTAAAGTAAAACGTGTGGCTTTTAAAAAAGTACGTGCGCTATAAAATTCCTCCATTGGGTTTCACTGTAACCAGAGCATACCCTTTAAATTTCCTCCTCTTCTCCTCCAGGACGCTTCTTACAGGCCTCTCTGTACCAACAGCAAGTTTTTTAATTTTTCCTTCCTCACAGCAGCAAGGAGATGTTCATTCTGCCTCTCCTGCCTGTGTATCTTCCTGAGGAGAGGAGGAGGGAGGTGGTGATAACGTTGGAGTTACCTCCTTTCATAGAGACACGTTTCAACATCAGTTCTCAGCAAGGAAAGTTGTGCAGTTTGAACACGGTAGAAGCTGGATTTTAATGAGTGTTACGGGGACTTTCTTGGTTCAGTGGAACGCTTGGTTCAGTGTGGCATTACCTTCAATTACAGCATTTGTTTTTACTAACTTTTTATAGGGGACAAGAAATAAATAGACATTGAGAGTGTGAAAGACACTGTCTGCCTCACTCACTGAGCTGACCTGGTGACCAGAACCAGTAGATGCCTGTTGCCATGAATGGATTCAGGGTAGATTAAGTTTTTTGACCTTTTACAGAGCGTGTCCAAACAATGATATAATATATTAAGCTTTGTAACTTGCCAAATCCCAGGCATATTTTCACAAGGACAGCAAAAGCAGTTCTCTTGCCCCAGGGTAACATGCTTCTGTAGAACTTCCAGACAAAGAAAACCAAAAGCCATTCACAGTCTACCTTGTTCTTCAAAACAGCCGACCCAAGTTTTGCTGAAACTTGTAAAGTCAAATTGGCTAGAGGTTGAGCACCACCATGGAACGCTGTTGTTTTGAACAGTTAGATCAGTACCAGGTGCAGCAACAGAAGAGCTCAGGTCCTGGAATGGAAAGTGTCAGGACAGTCTGTTGCCATCTGCCTCCAGTTTTGTCAGGGTAACCACTGTGAGGTTTTGTTTCTGAAAACATTCCCGGGGTGGAAAATGCTGTCTTGGTGTTACCTGGCTTCAATGCCAGGGCAACTTCAGTGCCCTAGGAACGGTCTCCTGGACTCTGTGGGTAAATTGTTTCACAAGATGTAACGTGCAGCTTGTGATTCAGTCAGGCTGGTCACCAGGTTTCCCCCTTTGCCAGCACATCCCTGTTCTTCAGTGCGTGGTGTCAGGCGGTGGGGATGCTGCAAGGCACCTGGACTCACATCCCGATCTTATATCATTTTAGCTAGTGCATATGAGCAACCCTGTTTAAGTCAAGACAAAAGGAAGTGGGTTTCGAGTCAAAATGATTCCAGCTACTTAGAATATTACATGTTTATTGCCCAGTTACTATTCTTCAGGGCAGTTCTGCACATCAGCTTTGGGGAGATAAACAGGAAAATAAATTAATGTAAATTAAAAGTGTACAGAGATTATTTCAATCATCAGCACCAGTAGAAAAGACTAGTACAAAACTAAGTTGTGTACAGAGCAGCAATGTGACTGAGTAAAAGTACATTGTACAGGATGTAAAAGAAAAAAAAAAAACACACCAGAAAAAGCCCCTTAAGTTTCATTCCTGTTTTTGCCAATGCCTACTTAAGCAACTTTAGGAATTCACTTTCTATCTTTTCTCTCCTTATATAGTAGGGAATAATCCTGCTGACTTGATTTTTGTGAAGCGTGTTGCTTTCTACACGTGGTCAGCCTTTTGTGGGAAGAGGGTGTTAGTGGCATTACAAACTTACAAGAGCAAACATGTTTGAAAACTAAATGTTGTTTGCAATTTATATTACTTGTGAAACTATGAGTTTGTGGTGGGGAGAGGAAGTTTTTTTCCTAGTAGTTGACACTACTGTTACTGGAAGCAACTTTGAAGCATGAATGACAAGTAGTCTTCATGCAGCATGTGAAATTTTATACTACTTTTCCATCTCTGTCACAGCTGTTGGTGTGCACATAGATAATAAGCCTCATTCCTTGTTAGCGCTTCAAAATATGAAATGTTGTGCTCTTTTAATGCAGATGGATAATTGTGAGGTGGTTGTATCCTACATGATTGTCAAGTACGAAGAGAGAGATGGAGAGCACTCCAGCATAGACATGTTCATGGACCTCCTTGACCTCTGGTTTTGGCACACTGTGCTTTGGCCCCAGTACTTCCCTTCTTAGTCACTGTTTGAGATTGTACCGGCAAGGGTAGTTTAGGTAGGAACTGCTGCTAGAGTAACTGAAAACTAAGAGTCAATGCTACAAGACTTGTTACAGCCAAAGATGGAGACACACAAGGGTCACTTGTGTGGCATTGCCGGTTCGGCTGACTCTCCTGCTCTGCTCTGCAAGCTGCTTGCTTGGTGTCTTGCTGATAGGAACTAGGATCTGAATCCTGATCCCTGTTGGCAGCATTTTTAGTGCAGGAGCAATTCCATGAGCCAGCTGGTGATGATGAAATCCAGCTCTGTTAAATGCTGGGACCGAAAATACGCTGTGGTACAATGCAACTCTTAATGCTGATAAGGCAGAGGAGAGGGTATGCAAGCAAACTGGTGAACGCATCCTTTTACTGAGCAAATGGAGAAGTAAAATCAGTGGGTTGAGCATCTGTCTGTGAGCTGGCTTGCAGAAACAGACCAGAACTGCATTTTAAAGCACTTTCTGAAGTTTGTTCAGAAAAGAGAGATGGGAAACATCGGAAGAGCAGCGCGAGTCCAACACGGGCCTAGAAGTGGTCAGCTCACATCAGGGAGCTCATTGTGCAAGGAGACTGGGAATCCAGAGCAGCCGGGTAAAAATATCAGATAGTGAATGGGCACAGAGGGAGTGACGCTCTCATGTGAAACTGTGTGGTGTGTCACATGGCGCTGAATATCTTAGCTCGGTTGCAAGAATAGAAAGTGGGTAAAATGCAAAGCTGACTGCAGAGGAAAGCTTGTCGTAAAAGGGCATACAGGAGGGAAAGAGGGCTGAGCCAAAACAGGTTATTAGCATGCCTGCCTGATCCTGATGGCCAGGGTTTGTTTATACGCAGGCTCTCTCAAAGTGCTGGCTGTTAGCAGTCAGGTCTGCCTGCTGAGCGTAGCTTACCTGCGAATGTAGGTAAGGGCAAGGGGTGTTCAGTCCATTTTCAGCTGCACCTATTCGTAAGCCTGGTTGTCAAAGTGGATGGTTATTGGATAGACAGGCGCATGTAGATGTCTTTTCTCTTATGTTACTTGTGAAAAGTGGTGTTGCTTTTTTAACATGGTAGACACATAGATTTATTTTTTTTTTTAACTCTTGACATTAATTTTTAACCTACACAAGTACTTGGCTTACATTTTTGAAAGATGTGTTTAGAAGGCAGGAAGAGCTTTCCTTTTCTTAACCTGAAAGAACACCCAGAAGGTCCACTTATGGACCTTTGGTGTACACTAATAATGACTTTTATTCTGCATGTTGAGCAACTTCCAGTTTTGGTAGCTGTGGAGGACTGTACTGGCCACAAGGTTTTTTTCCCGTGCAGGTATGCATGCCCTAATTATTAAACCCTTCATCATTATTTATGTTCTTCTTCAGCTCTTGCTCCATGATTCTGTCCAGCCAGTTTCTTGCCACTTCTGTTTTTTAAAACTTTGACCTTTATTAAGTAAAAAGGTCATTATGAGAAAATGAACTACTTTGTGCAAGCGTCTGCAGGCCATCTCCCATTTTCCCTGTATTTGTTCTTAGTTGCGTGTTAACTCTGTTGAAGTAAGTGGTAGAGTGAGCTGCTCTTCCACTGGGGCAGAGGTGTTTAAATCTGTCACTGTTCAAGTGTTGCTGGTACATGCGATTCATTACGGTGTGGGGAAGAAGTGAGCTTCTTTCCTGATTTTTCTTTGCTCACACATAAAGAAAGTTAAAAGATGGCAGAGCACGGCTCGTGCCTTTTCATTAAACTTTATGGCGGTTAACTTCACTCGAGTTACTCCGGCTGTGGGAGTGACGATGCGCTGGTGCGGACCCTGGCTCTGCAGCATGCCGAGAAGTTTCTGCAGCATGACATCACCCTGGTTTATATCGGATCGGCCCTGGCTCCTACACGATACTTTTCTCGCCTGGACCACAGCGCGGCTGTAGGAATGCACATAGCATTGTGCATCCCTCTATTAATAGAAGGGCTGGCACGGTGGTTACAGCCTTTGCTGCACCCAAGGGTGGCTTCTTTGAGGGAAAGGATTAAAGAGAGCGACGGGACACATGGGTAACAAAGTCAGGACAGCCAGTGGGGAGGTGGGAGGGAGGGAAAGTTAAAAGACAAGTCCCGCCTTTGCTGAGGAGGTGAAGCATCATGCACTGAACTCCTGGTGAGCTGCGTCCATCCCCCTATGCACTGGGAAAGGGGAGAAGAACCTCTCCATCCCACCACGCTTGGCAGGGATTTGGCTCCTGGTGCTACTGCGCCGCTTGCATTTTCAGCACTGACCCATAGCATTGGACGAGGTGGAGATGGGAGAGCAGCAGGTGCTTTGGGGTCAGGCACGCTGTGATGCTGCGGGAGAAGGAGGCAGGAACAGTCATCGCAGGACAGCGGGAGGACCCACAGGGATCCCCAGGAGGGAGGCAGGAGCGGCATTCGCAGCACTGCTGCTTTTCCATCACTCATCTGCAGCAAGTGGGAGAGATTAGTGCAGCTGTTGGATGTTATTTCCCAGGGCCCTGGGTGTGGAGGCCAGGAAGGGTTTTTCATCCAAAAGGAGATGAGTATCTGGACCTGGGTGGGGTTGCACAGGAGCAGAAACCAATTTGCTCTCTCTCATCTCCCTCCCTTCGCCTTGCAACGAAAGAAGTGAGAGAGAAGAAAAGGAATTCTTTCCTGAAGGGGAATATGTCTGTAACCTGCTAGTTTTTCTTTGTAGGTGGTGAAAGCCCTTAGTTTTAAAGTCATCCTTTCTCCATCTCCCCCACCCCGCCCCCCGTCACTGGCCTCCTCTGCAGCGCACATTACCGGTGTGGAGGCTGGGAGCCTGCTCCCATCCCTGCTGTGGACATGAGTCAACAGCAGGGAATGGCCCGTGCTTCGCTTCTCCCCACTTGTATTATTTTTTAGGTCAGCATAGGATTTTCTCTGCCCATAAGGAGAGCTGCATTAATTCTGCAAATCATGTGAGACAGAAAGGAGAACAATAATGACAAGGGTAGAAACTTTTGTATGGTACATATTAGGGATTTCTGTGGGAGGAGTTAGATGACTTAGTAGCATAACTGTGTATTAATGACTTCTGTCTCAGGATATGTTTCATTCTTGTTTTGTTTTCCTTGCTTCTGTTTGCGGCAGTTGCTAAAGAGCACAGACAGGAAAGGAACAAAATGGTACCAAGCTTTTTATTTTAGATAAAGCCTAGATATGAACACTGTTTTTATTTGTTGATACCCACAACATGGGCAACACAGCGTTAGTGAGCTGCATGTGTGAAAACTTCAGGTTTTGATCTGCTCTTGGGTGGTTTCAGAAGTATAAGTAGAAAAATGTTAAATGTCACTTTCCCTTTTCCACCAGCAGTCTCAGGTAATGCAGAGCATCGTGTTTGTTTAATTTCTTGGTGACAGAATAACGGATATAAATATTTGGCATTTGCATCTTGGCTACTGACATAAAAAGTTTAGAAAGATTTGACCACATTACCAAATCATCTTGATTTAATAAAAATCAAGACTGATTAATTTTGATTAAAATCTGGCTCTGCATTTCCTTTCTAAAATGTCTTTACCTTTCTTAAAGAAAAAAGCTATTTCCATTGCTGACAAATTGGAATTGCCTCAGAGAAGAGTGTAATGCAAGGTAACAGGCTTCACTTCTGTGAGCTTCTCTTGCATAGGTACTGCTTGTCCTAAGTGTAGCAAATCCTGGCTTGCCTCTTAAACAAGCTGCACAAAGCATCGACTATTTCTTAAAGCCTGTTAAAATGCTTTTATATCCCAATTAGCATTACAGATTTCAAGAATACTAACTTATTTGAGTAGGAAGCTTTTTAATGGTGTGTTTTTACACAGAGACCTTGTCTGTATTTAAAAAAAACACAAAACAACCAAAAAAGGTGCTCTGATGTAGTAATAATTAAACAGACTCGCCTGGTGTGATATGTGGCCTGAGCACCAAGGTCAGCCAGGTCATTTTGTCTTTGAACAGTTATATTTCAGTTCTGCTTTTGTGTTTTAGCAGTTCTGTTTTCTCACCCGCTTGCTCTATACACCTGTGCCAGCGAGCCAGAGCCCCCTACTATTACGTTCACATAGTGCAGGTATGAATGACTACAAAATGTAAAGGCAATTAAGAATTAATTTTGTTTTAAAGCGGTCTAAACTGCTAAAAGCAGTTTTTTCCTTTTTACTTATAATTGAATCTCTGTGCTTGGAACTGAACAGCTTTCTTCTCTCTGCTCTGGAAGCATATTTATAGAAAAATGGAAAACTGCAGCCAAGACTAGCAATCACATGATAACACGGCACCTTTTATTTGCTACATCTGGAAAGTTACCTTGCAAGTAGAGTGCTTTTATCTCCGCTCAGGTGTTGAGCCATTGCTCTGCCTGTTCTGCTCAGAACCTGTTCCCATCACTGTTCCCTGTAGCCATACCATCCGTGTTTGACTTGGCACTACACATGGACAGACTTGTGAAATTGTAAGGAGAGGCAGGGTTTTTTTTGTGTTTTGTTTTGTTGTGTTTTTTTAAAAAGTTCATCATGAACAAAGTATTACCATATGTTGCAGATGCTTTATTTGTGATATGCTGGACTTTCCAGAATTATTTAACTAACCTTTTTTTTTAAAAAAGCAATTTAAGCAAGATGAAAAAATGTTCATATCACCTAGGTTTCCTTTCTGTTGTCTTCTTAGACTGTAGTTTTAGATTTAAAAATACTGTAGGTGTTGACACTACCTAAAGTTGGAAAATAGTACTGATGACGAAACATAGAAATTAATACTTAGGCTTCCTTAAGAAAAATTAATGCTTCCAGTTAATGCATTGTTAGGCATGGCAGCTTACTCCATTTTAAATTAACACAAGCCTTAGTCAATGCAGCATGATGCTTGCCTTAAATAGTTAGGTTTTGGAGCTCAGTACCTGTAGGTTTTCCTTGGAGGTGGTACACATCCATATCTGCATCTGCATTGCTAATTGTATTCAAAGCTCAAGTCACATAACTTGGGAGAAACTCCGACTCTTTTCCTACTTGAGGTGAGGAGGAGGGAAGTCAACAAAACCACATGTGAAAAAAATGTTATGCATGCGCTTAGGCAAACGGGACGTGTATTTTAAATAGCTTGCATCCATAGTGAAGACTGACAAGCCCAAGTGAGCTCTGCAGAGCCTGAGAGACCTCCCGAGCCGGCGGCGTGATGGCACCCCTTGGCATCAGGAGTGGCTTTACAATGACCTCCCTTGTCCTTGGCGAGTGGCATGGGCACAAGGTGCCAGCGCGGGCGCTGGAGTGCTCCGGGCCGCCTGGGGAGCCTGCCCTGGAGAACTGCTCCAAATGTCTCCCAGGGGAGTGCTTTTCTTGGGGTGTTTTTATTCCACCTCTCCAAGCTGCAGCACACCTCTACAGAGAGGTGTGCCTGGACTGCAGAGGAAGGGAGGGCATCCACGGGTCCCTCCTGTGCTGCAGGTCCAGTGTCATCCTGTAAACTGTGACACCGAGGGAAGGTGCTGAGCCAAGGCACAGTACGTTTGTATACCCTGAGGTACTTGAATCTTGAGATGACAGGCATGATTTATCTGTATGTTTCTTTTTTCACCCAGGAGCTTCTTTTTGACCGAATGGAAAAAGAGCTTAATCCTTTTCCTGACTCCTCTTTTTCCTTGATGCTTCTTCACTCACAGCAAGGAAAATAAAAGAGAAGACTAAGGAGGAAAGAGAAAAATAGAGAGGGGCATTTTATTGTATGCATTATACAAGAGAGAAAGTACATCTTCCTTTTTCAAGATATATTATTTTTGTTTTGGGGAAGGGGAGGCGGTTCCCTTCGCATGGAAAACACCTTTTTAAATTGCAAATTTTTACTGTCCTGAGGCATAGTAGTTGATACAGGTGTACTGCGAAGGACTTTCACACGGGTGTCTGCTCCGAAAGATTTACTCTGAAGTGCAGCTTTTGATGGGAGCCCTAAATAAACCAGTGCTTAAAATCAGCGTGTTGCACAGCCGATGGAGGTGAGGCAGTGTAAGACGGGCGAAGCACACCTCCTTGCTGAGGGGATGGCTGGCTGCCTGCCCAGGAGCGCTAGCTCCTGCACAGCCCAAATCCTGGGGGTACCATGGTAGGCACCAGCCCTCCCAGTAGCTCTGTCATCCCATCAATAGTAGAGTGCCTGCCCCATGACGCATGAGGCCATACAGCTGCTTCTTTGGGTTGCTTGTCCGGGGGACACCAGGCACATCGGGGACCCCAGAGCTGCCTCAAGACACCCCAGGATGAGGGTCTGCATCCCTCTGCAGAACAGCTGGCCCCGCAGACCGCCAGTGATGCTCTCGGTGGTGGAGGAGCGTTGCTTGCAAGCCCTCGTTGTCCGTATGCTGAGGTACTAGGAGGAGCGTGCCAGAAGCACTGCTTGCTTTCGTGCGAGGCATTTTCATCACCTCTAAAAGAGAATTTATTTCAGTAGCCTGCAAGTTCTTCAGGTGGCTGCTCAAACCCTTTAATGCCCTTCTTCCACCAGCAGTTTTGGTGGTTGTGTGGTTTTGTTTTTGCTGAAGATGAAAGCTTTGCAGCACGGAATAGGTGCTGCCAAGTGAGCTGGGGGAGAGCTGTAGATCCTGACACTGGAGGAGCGCTACGTGTTGGCCTTCCTCGCCCCCCACCAGAGATTGTTGTCATATTTAGCAGACCTCTATAAGTAAACATTCGCTTTGTAAATGGCATTGGTTCGGTATTTTATGGCATGCAGGGACTATGCTGGCAATATTATAAAGGTAGGATGCAAGTGAATTGACAGGGGAGATAAAACAGATTAAACCTCCAGTGCATAATATTTATGTCCCAGCCTTCTGGGTACCGTGATAACAAAGGCCGTGTTACATATACTTCACACTTGCTTCTTTCACCACTCAGAGACTGAGTGTCCAATTGCTTTGTGGGTGACTTTGTTATCTCTTCATTTTCAGGGAATAAAAAAAGTCTGTGGAAGTTTATGTAGTGATAAAAAGAACAACAATGGGAGTTTGTTAGGGACAGGACAGGGAGGGAGTGGTTTCAGGAATTTCTCAGAAGTCATTTCTAATTGCAGGATGTTTTTTTAATGAGTAGGCACATGTCCTTTTCCTTGGTGTGGAGAGTGAAGACAGTATGGGGACAACTAAGGCAGGAGGAGATGTGAAAAACTCCTCGTGCATATAGTATCCTCACTGACAAAATCTGACTACCTCACATTCACTGGTGTTTGCTGCTGTGAAACTCCTGCTTTGATTGTGAGCTGGAGCTGTAACCACAAGGAATCGCGTTGAGTGAAACTGTGTGTCACTTGTTGAATGGACGTGACCTGTCATGGTGCAGAGCTCAAATCCCAGATATTTAAAGGCTTGTTTGTTGACGTGTTGGCCAAATGCTGCTGTGTAGTCCTTACTGCCTGCAGCACAGCTGCATTTCCAATACCTTTGACTGTTTAATGCAAGTGTACTTTATGCGAGAAACTTCTGTTTAGCTGAATTTGCGATTTGAGAGCTTAAGAAAAACAAGAAATCATAGCAATGAGGTGTGGGTAGGAAAAGGTGTTGCTTCTGCATTCTTCTTTGGGGCACACTTGGCTACCAAGGGGATGTATTAGTGTCAGAAGAGTTGAACCCATTTCAGGTCTTCCTCCTCTGAGCCTCCTCCCCTTCAAGGAGCACTAGTTTTTCTTTTAAAACAGTATGTTTCTCATAACAGCTTTGAGAAAAATCAGTGAAAGTTTATGGAAAGGCAGTGCGCAGAAAATTCATACACGGGTATCTGAGTGGTGTGCAGTAGTACATTTTAAGCAGTAGTTAAAAAAGGTTGTATTTATACATTTGCAGCTGCGTGCTGCTTAGGTCTGATTTAGCCTCTCTTTCTCACTGTTTTTTTAAAATGTCTTATTTTAATAGTACTAATTTTAATAGTAAAAATGAAAGAGTGTAAAGCCATTGAAAGGTTTTATGTAAGGCTATGGGAAGGCTGTCAGAAGGCTGTGGTCTCAGCTGCCACCTCACCGTCTGCCCACGTGTGATGTTCAGTTCTCATGCACTATATTCTTTATTCTTTGAACTTCCAGTGAACTTGATAGTCAGAAACTGGTAGAAAGTGACTGTGATTGAAATGGCCTTTCTGTGGTGATAGGGTTTTGACACGCTGTGGCTTCCTTTTGCCTTTAGCAGGTTTTTGGTATCATGGGGCTAGAGGAAGGAGTCTGGCCTAATGCGAGGAGAATGTAGTTCTTAAGCTTGCAGCAGTCAGTAAGTCATTTCTATTTTATTCTTTTCCTTTGCAGGTGTGACATCTGTTGTATTACCTTTCGTACTCATCGGGGCTTACTGCGCCATAATGCAGTTATCCACAAGCAGCTTCCCAGAGATCCCATGGGAAAGCCTTTCATCCAGAACAACCCTTCGATTCCGGCAGGCTTCCACGACTTGGGATTCACGGACTTCTCCTGTAGGAAGTTCCCCCGCATTTCTCAGGTACACTCTGTTCTTCATAGCTGAAGGTACTGACTGATGAAGTGCCTTGTGAATTCATTGAAAGGTTCGTCCTTGATGAGGCAGATATTAGGTGTAGGATATTTTGTGGAAGGCACGTTGCTGCTGTCTGTGAAGGCTTTAGACATTTCCTGCCGTTCCGTTTTTGTTTTCCATCCAAAGGATACTTGATTGTGGGTTTGTGGGGTTTTTTTTCAGTATTCCAGTAGACAGCTATTGGTGTAAAGATCTATAAAAATAATTTAAAAGAAAACTTAGGGGGGTATTAGATCCTTGTCCCTTCCAGCCTGCCTGTTCTCGCCTTCCCCAAACCATCACACATCTAAAATCAATAGGGAGGACACAGGGTAAGGAAGGTATTATTTATTTTAATTTACCTGTAACAAGGTTGCAGTTGTGGTGTGAAAGATTTTATCATTAAATACTGTGGGAAGTCACCTTGCTTACTAAATGGTGACATCTTCAGTGACTTCTTCACAAAACACTCCCAAATACCTTTCTACTACGTTCCTTATGTGAGCTCTGAAGATTTTACACCTTTGAGGGAAACTGACTGGGGGAAGGCAGAGAGATGGTCTGTAAGTATTTTTCTGAGAGCCACAAAGCTTTCTATTGGATGGTATTATTCCTCCCTCTGTCGAAACTTGCCTGCCTTAGTTGCTTTGGGCCTGGATGAAGCTGCTATGGATTTGGAAAAAAAAAAAAACAGACCAGAAATAAATAAACAATTCATCAGGACCACACTTACTCAGTATCTGCACTTTTCGTATTCTCTTTGGATTAAAGCATGGATTTCCAGCTCTTCTAGGTTTTGTTGTAAAAGATACAAAGTCAGAAGAGAGAACTTTTTAAACAACCCAGCCCTCTATTTAATTCATCACTTGTGCTTTTCTTTGATGTGGAACCTTTGCAACATGTGAGCTATCTGGGTCGCATTTAAATAGAGCTTTTGGATTCGTGGTCATTTTCAGGGACATTTGTGAGGTTCGTATTTTACTTGGGAGAACAAACGTGTTCAGATTTCACTAACCAAAAGCCTTTCCACTTTGGGCGCTGTATTTTATTGATTTGCTTTTGGGGATTATTACTTTGATTGGTTTATGTTATTTTGCTCTCTTGGATGCCATTTTGTTTTTTCTCCTCTCCTCCTAGTTTCTTTGTGGTAGTAAAGCTAAAGGAGGTACTCTTACTGCCCGGCTTATTGAAGTTTGCTGCATAGTCTACTGAGGCTCCTGTCCTATCGGTGAAGTCAGAGAGGTTTATGGAAGGGAAGTTCAGCATGGAAAAGTATTTTGAGAGTCTGAGTAGCGCTCTGAAGGAGTTTACCTATATAGAAGGGAACTGTTTGAGAATCAGCCCCTAACTTAGATACACCACTTAGGTGACTAAAGGCTGTGGGGCAGGAGTATCTCCATGCCAGGTCGCTGGTGGCTGCTCTAAACTCCTTACCTTGGGCAGTGGAAGACAGAGTGAACTGTTTTCATTTTGCAGCAGCACGTGATGCCTTTCCAATTTGAGATGTCTACTCTAAATATTTTTGTATGTCTTGCAGGTCTGGTGTGAAACAAATTTGCGAAGGTGCATCAGTGACTTCCATCGATTTATTTGCGAGACGTGTAACAAGGCATTCCCCATGCTTTCGGCACTCAAACTGCACAAAGAAACTCACCTGGTGGATCAGGGAAAAGACAAGCACAAGCCACAGTCCACGACCCCACCCGGTGAGAACCCAGACCAGAAAGCCTTCATGGCATCCTTGGGCCTACAGTACACCAAAGACATCAAGCCTGTCAAGCAGGAGGACAATACACAAGATGAGGTCCAAGAAATGCGGCTCAGAGCACTGAAGAGTAACCTACCTCAGGAACCTGGCAGCACCGGTCTGCTCAGCCTCTCTCCTCTGGAAGCTGCCTCTATGGGAGGGTCATTTTCAGTCCTTCCCCCTACAAAAGAGAACATAAAGCTCCTCTCGCTGCAGCCTTTCCAGAAGGGTTTTATCATCCAGCCTGACAGCAGTATTGTGGTAAAACCCATCTCCAATGAATCTGCCATTGAGCTGGCAGACATTCAGCAGATCTTGAAGATGGCTTCTTCCGCTCCTCCTCAGATCAGTCTTCCTCCACTTTCTAAGGCACCTTCTGTCCCTGTGCAGTCCATTTTCAAGCATATGCCGCCGCTGAAGCCAAAGCCTTTGGTAACACCCCGAACAGTTGTCGCAACCTCTACACCTCCTCCTCTTATCAGTGCCCAGCAAGCCTCCCCTGGCTGCATCAGCCCAAGCCTCCCACCTCCCCCTCTGAGGCTGATCAAGAACTCGGTGGAGTCCTCCTCCAACTCTCACCTCACCCAGCCAGGAGCCAAATCAAGTCCTTCCTCGCAGTTGCTCCTCCAACCCAAAGTAGAGCCTCTAACTCAGCACGAGATGAAGACACAACTGGAGCAGGACAGCATCATCGAAGCTCTCCTGCCTCTGAGCATGGAAGCCAAGATCAAGCAAGAGGTGACAGAAGGGGACCTCAAAGCCATCATCGCAGGGGCAGCAAACAAGAAAGCCCCAACCATGAGGAAGGTTTTATACCCCTGCCGTTTCTGTGACCAAGTGTTTGCCTTCTCTGGTGTCCTGAGAGCTCACATCCGTTCTCACTTGGGTATTTCCCCATACCAGTGCAACATCTGTGACTACATTGCAGCTGACAAGGCAGCACTGATCCGGCACCTGCGGACACACAGCGGGGAGAGGCCTTACATCTGTAAAATCTGTCACTACCCGTTTACAGTGAAAGCCAATTGTGAGAGGCACCTGCGAAAGAAGCACCTCAAAGTGACCAGGAAGGATATAGAGAAGAACATTGAATATGTCACCAGCAATGCCGCAGAGATGGTGGATGCTTTCTGCTCCCCAGACACTGTGTGCAAGCTGTGTGGTGAGGACCTGAAGCATTACCGGGCCCTCCGCATTCACATGAGGACACACAGCGGCTGCCAGAAGAAGAAGCCGTTTGAGTGCAAGGAATGTGGCACAGCCTTTTCGGCCAAGAGAAATTGCATTCACCATATCCTCAAGCAGCACTTGCATGTGCAAGAAAGGGAGATTGAGAATTACATCTTAGCGGTGGACTGCAGTGCCCAGGAAAGCCAGACAGATCCTACTTTATTGGAAGACAGCACTTACATGGACCACAAGTCCATGACGCCTTTCCTGGAGCCACAAAATGGCTTCCTGCTTGGGACGTCGTCTCACGTTCCCATCAAACTTGAACCTACGGGCAACTTCCCAATGGATTTTGACGAGCCGTTGGATTTCTCTCAGAAGAACAAAAGCCTGAGTGCTGTGCAAGTGAAGCAGGAGAACCTATTTGGCTCTTCTCCCCTGTCCCTCTACGACTGTTCCATGGAGCCCATCGACCTGTCCATCCCCAAAGCCCTGAAGAAGGATAAAGATGATATCCCATGTGAAGCCAGGAATCAAGAGTTGGCTGCTTCTGGGAACAGTGATAAAGCCTATAACTGTCTGCAGTGTCCTTTGGTTTTTGGTGCCAATGGGAACTCAGAGAAAAACAGGGCTGTCAGACATCCACAGCCACTGAAAGGTTCATTGCATTTGACTGTCCCGATCATTTCCCCGGCTCTCCTTGGCAATTCTGCCTTGCTGAGACCCTTGAGGCCTAAACCACCACCGCCACCTCTCTTGCCAAAGCCTCCAGTAACTAAAGAGCTGCCACCGCTGGCTTCCATCGCACAGATCATTTCATCTGTGTCTTCTGCTCCCGCTTTGCTCAAAACGGAGGCTGCAGATGCCAGTCCCAAGGCAGTGAGCAGCTCCACTGGATGTGACAAATCAGGGAACGCCAAAGCAAAAGTGACAATCGTGACCGCTGTTCAGAGAGACTCCAGCCTGCCCAGGGACCTGACTCAGGCATGTGATCCAGAGCAGTCTCCCATTGCCGATGTTGGGTTGACTAAGAAAAGAGGTAGAAAGAAAGGAACGAAAAATAAGCCTAAACTTAGCAGTGGTGTGGATCTGGAGTCAAGTGGGGAGTTTGCCAGCATAGAGAAGATGCTGGCTACCACAGACACTAATAAATTTAGCCCGTTCCTGCAGTCCACTGACAATTTCAAGGAGGAGAGCGGCAGAAATGGAACAAGTGAGGATGAGAAGGAAACTGCCGAAGATAAGCTGCTGAGAGGGAAGAGGAACACTTACTCAGACTGCCTGCAAAGCATACCCTGTCCTTACTGTCCTCGAGTCTTTCCATGGGCAAATTCCCTGCAGCGGCACATGCTCACTCACACAGGTAAGAGTGCTTTGTGCTCACTGCGGATTGTAACCCCTGAGGATGTTCCTCGTGAAAGGGCCTCTCCGTGGAGGAATCTTCCTTTCTTGTCCTCTCTCTGATGACTGAATGCTATTCTTTGTTATTTTGCAAATCCCTAGGCGTTGCTATTATACAGTGGTGGTGGTAGTAAATTTTTCAGTAATGGAATAATCTCAGTGCCTTTGAGTATCAAGGGGGCAAATTAAACTGCTAAAACCCATTTGACATCAGTGGTATAACAGCATACCTGGGAAAAGACTCTGGTTGCAGGTGTTCTGTTACTGTTGTCTTACCTTGAAGGTGAACATGCGTGTTGAATATTTCATTGTACCTTACATGGTTTGTTTGGCTGCTTCTGGTGGCCGTTTGTCTGCATCAGTAATGAGAAAAAGATCCATAAAAATGAGAGCAAATAAGTATAGAATTGTGGCAGGAAAATAAAATAATACAGTGTTTAGCTTTTTTTTTTTCTTGCGGTGGCTTTTATTTGACAGATCAAGGAAGGGGGATGTGAGAAGCATCATCCTGAGCATTACGTAGTAACTTGCCTCTAGGAAATGTTTCTTCTCAGTGCTAGACAACTAAAGGTGGGCTTATGCCCTAAGGCATGGAGATATGTATGGAATCTTTAATATTGTGCCACTATGTTAGTTACCTCAAACCTGGTATAAACAAAAGGAGGAATTGGGGAGGGAGATTTCCTCCAGGTTTGGCATTATTTTTCATTCTTTGCTATAAAGGAAATACTGTGTTGAATGCTGTGCCGATTTGAAGTTAACTCTTTTTTCCACCCACTTAATAAAGTAATTAGTAGATTCTCATCCTGCTTGGAGAGAGAGAGGACGAAGCTCTACTTGCTGTTGCTGCCTTTTAAGTCAGTCACAGCTATTGATATTTTTTTCTTCATTATGCAATCTCAGCTCCTGGTATTAAAGAGTGAAAGGTAAGGATATTTGTAAGAAGCTTTGGGGAATTGAGTACAGCCTCATAAGAGATAAGATAGCTTCGTATTTTTTGATGGAACTGAGGTTTCATGAAGCAACTGATTCATCTTTGTGCTAAAGAGGGAAACCTGAAGAGGTAGAAGAGGTTAGCTAAGAGGTTTAAAGGGAATCTGAGCTGTGGAACAGTCCCTATTACAGGATGCTTTGGGTGACGTGAGGACATAACTTGCAAGGTATCAGTGCAACAGTGGAGCTATTGTTTCCTGGCCCACAGAGACCAAATTATTTCATCTTATTAAGCATACAGTTTACTTTCAACGGTGGAGGAGAGCTCTTTATTCGTATCAATTGTTTTCTAACACCCTACTCTCCAAAAAAAATATATAGTTACTGAAGAACTTTTCATGAGACAGAGTACAATGGAGAGGCTTTTCCCAGACTAAGGGGTTTGACCTGCTTATTGATGGCAGACTTCCAAGGTAGCAGCACTGGTGTAAACCCTTAATGAAGACAGGAAAATGCACTTGGCCGTGAGTTGTACTGGTAAAACTTGTCTCCTTTACCACTGCTGGGCTTGGAAGGAGCCACCATCCTTTCAGAAAGCCTGTGCTTCCCCTACAGGGAGAGGCAAGCAACTGTGGCTGTAGCAGGTCTGGATCCCCAGATACACGATTTTTGGTGATTCTGCAGCAGTGGCAATAATAAGATTCAGGTTGGTGCGCTCTGTCAATGATAATACTAATCTCTTTTCTAATCATCATCACAGCAGTGTTAAGGGAGACTTGTTGCTGGAGGACCACCCCACAGCCAGATCGGACTGGCCTTGGGGCATCTCCTTTCAGGTGACACTAGCGCTCTGTTTCTGAAGTGAGGGTTTGCAGCAGCTCCACTGTGGCCGCAGTGTAGATGAAACTTCCTGGAGGAGAGAGGGAAAGGTAAGCTAGGAAGGTAGAGGAGATTTAGGCCAGGGAGGTGGTGCCAGAGCAAGCACTAAGATGCATTCAGGTGGAGCGAGCCCTGTGTTTTTGTGGTGAGTGTCAGGTGCTGGTGGCATGGGAGGAGTTTGGCAGCGGCGTGATACATACAGCAGTTTGTTGGGTTTGTGTTCTGGGTGGGCGAGTTGGTTTTCTGATGGAGACATCTACAGTGTTGTAGTGCAGCGCACTGTTTCTGTCTCCACCTATTACACAGGCGGTGACTTGTTAAATATCTCTGGTTTTTAAAGGGAGTTAAGAACAAATTCTGTTTGCTTATCTTACTGTAGAGGGAAAGGGTTAACTTTATTGTGTGGGTTTGATGGCTGCTCCCCGACCTGGGGAGAGAAGGGGCCAAAAGGCTTATGTGAACAGGATAGATTGAGAGTCTTGGTGGTCTGCTTCCAAACCGCATGTGTTGGGTATCTGCTCCATAGCGAAGGACTGCAGGCAAGGTGGTCCGTGCTCCTAGATCTCCGTAGTACGCTGCTATCAAAAAAACAGGGCAGTCATTTGAGCTAAACAGTGGCAGCTACCTCTTCTCCATCCATTTGTAGGGAAGTTGTTAATTTGTGTAAGTGGTCTAAGCTAATAACGAGTGAGCATGATTGAGGAAAAGGTATATATTTTTGAGCACTTACGTAGAATCTGTACATTAGCAGGTTGAAACTACTGTGTATATGCAGACATGAAAAGATTTTTGCAAGTGTGTCTTTCGTGTTCAATAAAACTTTGACACGGAAGAATCTTTCCATTTGGTGTTAAGATCATATTTACCTTTTGTGAAAGTGCAAAAATGCACATGCTACCAGTAACCTACATCCCTCACACAACCAGAAGTCTCTCTCCTGAAAGCTTTCACCCTGCTTATTCTTGCCTCAACACCACCGTGTGTTTTTTAATTCAAAAGCATTTCCCTGAAGAAGCATACACCTCGCTCGACAGTTTTTATTTTAATGCGAAGCTCTCAAGTGGGGCACTGGGAATTTGGCATAGCTTGGTTTTATACAGTGTTTAACACAGTACATGTGTTTTGTTTGAACATGCTTGAACACTCGCTTTTAATACTTTCTTTCTCTTGATGTCTTTATTGTTTAATTTGCTCTTCTGTGCTCAACTTGCTTTGCCTTTCTTTTTTGCTCTTCTCTCCTGTTCTTTACTTTTTTCATTCTCAAAGCAGCAAGTAAGATGTGCCCTGCAGGTGGTGCAGTTAATTTTGCTCCTTTTATGGCATGTGCATCAGACTAGGTTCAATACAAAATTAAAATAATGGTCCTTTTTGGTCATTAGTTTGTTTAGATAGCCTGTTTGCAGAGAATCACTAGAGAATATTTCAGAGTGATACTGCCAGATCTTCTTTGGCCCAAGATTATTTTTTGTAGAAGGCAAGATTTAATGGCAGAGGAGGGTTGGGTTTGGGTTTTTTTTGCTTTGGTGTTACAACAGGGGTGAACTGGACAAGAAAAAATCTATAAACAAAATAAAGTCATAAATAAATAGAATACCGTTACACCTAGCCCATGAACCTGAATGTTCCTGTAGATTGGAGGACACAAGTCATAAAAAAAAGGAGTGGAAGCATTTTTATTCTTTGCTTTTATGGCTTAAGTCAAAGTGAAACTGTAGACATCTCTACTTTGCATCATTTTTCCTTACCGTGGCGATAACACATTTCCACTAGGACAACAGTGGTAGGAGATACCTTAATTAAGGAATGATCTTCTTACATGCTGTGATTATTTAGATGACCCTTTATATTGAAAAAGGACTCCCTTCAAATGGTTGGCTTCCGTGGTGTCCAGCCTAGGCTAGTCCTGCTTGTGCTGGTAACAAGATTTTACAGCCAGTTCTGAGTCAATATGTAGGTACAGACGTATGGTAAACCAGGCCATGACCATTCTTACGGAAAAAGTTAATAAAAAATCAAATCGCATTACACTTAAACTGAGCAAGTATATTTTATCAGAAGAGCAGTTGGCTTTCAGGGACAATACAGAAAGCAGAGAATCCTGCTTTTTTGAATGGTCTTTTTTGTGCCTTTAAAGGTGTCATTTTTGGAAAGGAGTCTGGTTTCCGTTTGGGAATAGGACTGTAAGTTGAGGTGGCATTATTGGAGTTTGCGCAGTAAACGTGATTTTTGTTTGGATTTTGAGACCTCCAACTAGGACGTTTGAGTGGAAAAAAAGACTATCTTATCTGTTGTAAGTATTGGTCTGTATGACAAATATTTGGTTGATACGAAAGTTCTAAAGGTTGAAAATATGAGAAAATTGTGACCTGAGATGCAGGTTGAGTTTCAAGTAATTAATCCCCAGCTAATCCTGTCATTGCATGCTTGAAAAGAAATGTGGAAAGGAATTGGGCTATCATGAAGCAAAAGGATTTCTGCTCAACTTTGAAGTTTTATTTTGTATTTGCATTGTGAATGAAGCCAAATGAAAGTGCAGAAAGTGGTGGTATTCGTAACCATAAATTTATGGTTGATTTAGCAGGCATCTGAAAAAGAAGAGAGAGTGACTTGAAAGCCTACAAAAAGCAGTGCCTCGATGCTTCTAAAGAGTTGTGTTGACACTGGAAGAAAACTGAGAGAAAGAAACGGCACCTGAGATGTCTACGAGATGTGGGGAATCCCTCGTACGGGTTGAGATGTTAATTAGAACAGAACCAATTTGCAGAAGATTAAAGTGCGAAACATACCCACAGTGTTCTATCAAAGAGGCTGCTGGCTGGGGGAGGGGGAAGCGGGGGTGCCTGTGTGTATGTGAGATCAGAGGTTTTGGGTGTGAGATGGAAAATGTGACAAGAGCTGATCTCCTTATACAAGTAACTATCCTTACAATCTCTTTCTTCATCACGATGATGTCTTGCAGGACTGCTTTCCTCATTGCACTGCATGATCCTGGCTTTTCCTTCAACTCTTCCTGCTCTCAGTCCCTTCCCTTGTCCTAGTCATTTAAATGAATTACAGACATGAGAAACTTTCTCCTGTGGGGAAGTAATTGGTTGCTTATTCAACATATGGGGCTTGATTCCACTGAAGTCAATGGAAAGATGCCCCATGGCTTTGGTAGAAGTTGTGTCCAATTCACACGGGTGATAGACATCTCAGGAGAGGGCCTGCTGTTGAGCAGCTTGCAGTCTGGATGTTGTAGTTGGGCACAAGGAGGAAAGAGGGAAAAGGTAAAAAAAAGAACCAAAGGAATTTTTTGTTATATGTTAGAAGCACAGATGGACATACTTTTTTCTTGTTACAGGCCAGAAGCCCTTCCCCTCTCAAAAATGTGGTGTCTTTTTTACCAAATCTAACAGAATTTGTACAAACCTAGAGCTGCCAGCTACCACCTGAGGAGGAATGTGCTTATCCCTCAATCTAAGGAAGAGGATGCTGGATCTCACAGTGTCGCATACAGTTTTTCCTGGCTGTTCAGAATAGCAAGCCCAAGTTGTGTTTGGTCGGACTGAGCGCTGCAGACAAGCAAAGCCTAAGGAGAGGAGGAGTGCCCTGCCACGTCAGAGCAGTGGTACATGCAGCCAAGTGCTCGTGTCTCTGATGGCAGCGGTAGGATGTGCTATTTGGGGTGAGCGTGTGGGCCTGGCCACTTCCTCTGGTCTGTTCCTCTTGGTGCTCTATCAGCATCCACAACTGCTGCATTTGGGCTGTGTGTTAGAGAGCACATCCCTGCCTGCGCCCTTTACTGCCTGTTGACGGACCTGCTGTCCGCAAGTCCCTCCAGTTGCTTTCTGAACCCGCTGATGCTGTCTGCCTCCAGCCTCATCTGGCGTCAAGCTCCAGAAGTTCACTACCTGCTGTGTAAGGAACTATTTTTTAATCTGTTTTCAACTGATCCCCTGCTAGTTTCAGGGAACTGCAGTTCTGTGTGTGCCCTCTCAGCTTGTAAACATCAATCGTAACACTCCCTTCTCCTTCAAAATGGGCAGCCTGAGCCTTTCTGGTGTCCCCTTGCAGGGCAGCTGCCCCATCGCTTGGATCGGGTTTGCTGTGTGCCATCTGCAAGACTACTGTCTCCTTCCCGTGGCCTGGAGACCAGAAGGGCGCACACCTCTGAAACAAGGGCACGCTAGGGCTTTACGCAGCAGCGAAGGGACACCCTGGGGCTTGCTCTCAGTACCCTTCCTCGTGGTACCCAGCGTTCCTTGGCTTCAGTTTGGCTGCTGTTGGAGGCCAAACCAGTGATCCTGGAGAGCTCTCAGCAATGGCTCCAAGATCTCCTGCCTGAATGTACCTGTCAGTACCATATTCAGCATCACAGAGGCATGTTTTAGATTATTTTGCCAGAGGCGTTTCACCTTACATTCACCTGCATTGAAGCTCCCCTGCCATCATATTGCCCCCTCTGTTTTGAGAATTTAGCACTGAAGGAGATTGACTGTCAGATCACGCGAGGCTTTAGAGTGTAACGTAGTCAGAAGGAAGCTGATGTGAAACCACGGGTGAGCTCAGTCACTCGGGGGTTTTGTGTGCTGACCAAATGGGATAGATGCAAGAAAGAAGCTCGCAGATGGTGGTACGTGTGCCTTGCCTGGAAGGTGTTTGCACAAGGGAGCCGTTGCTGTAAGGCATTCACACCTCCAGGAGAGACAGGGTCGCTCTGTGTCATTTTGAGTCGGTTTCACAGGGGAGTTGTTGAGGTAACAAACCTAAAAGCAGCAAGAAGTCAGCTCTGTGCGTCAGAGTAGTTAAAATGACAAATCAGTTGTTACTCGCAACCTCAGGGTAGCTGCTGATCAGGTTGCACAAAAGCGTGCGCAGGGTTTTCCTCTTACATTTCAAACTCCGGTTTGTTTGGGAAAGTCTGCTGTCTTCCCAGGCTCTCTCATCCTTTCTTCTTTTAATACAGCACGTTGCCTTGCAATGATTCAAATGTAGTAATACAGGTCTCAGTACTAGTCTGGCATTAAAATCTGCCATGCTGGAGACATGTTACGACCTGATTTGATCTTGCCTATCATGACGAGACTTAAGTTGTCTTGTTACCATGTTAACAGCCTGTAACTTCACAGGGCTGTAGGACGGTATCTGGGGTGTCACGTGGGCTCATCCTGCCTATGCAGACAACAGATGGCTGCAGCGTGAGAGAGGAAGACTCATGTTATAACATGATCCCCTCACAGAACAAAAGTCTGCAGAAAGGGCTCTGGAAGTGCTCACCTCCGACGATTTTCACGGCGGAGCAAAACTAAAATATCCTACTTTGGTCTGTCGAAAACTGTCGTCAGAAGGATCCTAACACAGCTCAAGCAGTTGGCAGGATGAGGAGGCAAGCATTTCCAAAGCCACTTGGATGAGTGATGGCGCAGCGTGTAGGATGGGTAGGACTTCGGTGGAACATAGATGTTGTTCTTTGCGCTCAGGCAGCTGGCGCTGGGCTGGTCAGGGTGGTTCGACCTGCCCCCGGCAGACAGAGCCTTGGGCCATGGTTGGATAACACAAAGCACTTCTTGGCTGTACTGGCTCGACCTGTTCCCAACTGTTCATCCCCACAGCTGTAGCTGACCCAGCTGCCCAAAAAAATGAAAAGGGCAAGGGGAGGGACCAGCAGTCGTGAGATCGGTTCCCGGATCTGGCTGGCAGTATGGCCCTAAAAGAGCACATTGATGCAGCTGAGGTGTGGAATTGGCAGCATCTCCTGGGAGGCGCTGGGGATAGATGCTGTTGAAATTGGCTTTGCTGTCAAATGTTTTGTGTCTTCAAACAGCAGCTTGAGACAGCAAAGAAGGAGCCCAGATCCTATACTGTTATAGTTACCACATGCACTTCGTAGCACAGCTTCATATTTATAACTAGCTTCGGCAAGTGGAGTTTAATCACGATCCAGAATCGTTCAACGGCTTTGGACTTGTGGTCTCCCTCCATTGTCCAAGAAAAATGGATTTCAAAATCGGTGGAAGTAGATTAACAATTTGAAACTGTGGCTCAGTTTAAAATGGGGTCGTTTCTCTTTTTGTGCTGATTTTAAAAGGTGGGTGAGTAGCATGTTCGGGGCTCCCATGCAGTGCCCGTGTGAGGGCTGTACTTTGAAGCAAATAATCGTCCAGATTTCACCGTATGCTGAAAGGAAAGGGAATGAAGGGAGATGCTTGGATGGTGTTTGGTCAGCCATAAACAAAGTGAAGCTTTAAGATGAGGTGTAAGACAGGAAGTGCAATTCAATAGAGTGTCACTGGGAACAAGTTTATAGAGGGTTTCTTTTGGTCTTGTTTTAAACCAAAACAAAAAACAGGATGGTGGTTTTGAATAGGATTCAGAGATGAGGAAGCTGTGTAAGTGATGAGGCTTGTGCGTGCCCTTGCTGCGTGGAAAGGAAGGGAATGGTCTGACCGAAGCACCTGAAGCAAACTGAGGGACTCTCGCCTGGCTCACGGCGGTCAAACCATGAGAGACCTGTACCGGCAGAGAGGCATACAGTGAAATGGTGGAGCAACTTAATGAATTGCCCACTTTCGTCATGTTAAAGCAGCCCTGCCTTCATCTCCCTAAGGCTTTCTTAATGCTCCCTTCTTGCAACAAAATACGGAGGAGAGATGCGGGATGGGAATGAGGTAAGGGATTACCTGTCACATAATACAGAAAGAGACTTTGCTAAGGAAAGACACCTTTCTTAAAGAGGCTTGCTCCTAATACGAGAGGGTTGAACACAATTGCTCTGTGCTAACTGGGCAAATATTTACAAAGTAAGTATACTCAGCAGTGAATTTTCCGATTAGCATTTAGCAGAATTCATCTTTGCTCTACATATCTGCCACTCTGTGATCCCTCCAGAAATCATGTGAGCCCTGGGTATAGCGAGGGACTTTTTGTTTTTCCAAACTGTTCTAGCTTGTCTGTACCTCTGAACTACATTTGTGGGTATTTCCTAGAGGACAAAGGGCTTGAAACTGCTTTTTCAGTGTCAGGCAAAGTTTAACAGCTGCTCCAGAGCCACAGCCCAGCGTAAAGCAAGAGTTGCTTGCTGCTGGGGTGCGTGGCAAATGGAAGAGCCATGAGGTTGGCCTGAGTGCTAGAGCTGTTGTTTGGAAGATACTGAGATGATGGTGTATAACTTGCTGATTGTATTGCCGACTCTGTGTCAAACTGCCTTTCTGCTAAACAGTGGAATTCAGTGTAAGCTGAAAGTCTGGGTTCTGACACCCCCCCCGCCACCATTCAGTTAACATTTCCACTTGGAGGGTACAGTCAGAAATAGTCCCGAACACCTTTCTTTGTGTTGGTGCTTTCAGCTGCTCTCTTGATGGCCTGGGGTCCGGAGGGTTGGGGGGCTGGATTTTACCTTGTGTCAAAGGCAAAAAGGTTTTTTTTCCAGAGTTGATTTTCTCCTTTTAGCCCAAATACATTCTGTTCCATTTACTGTAAATAGTCCTTTTCTGTCTCATACCTTTTCATTTCAAAAGGCATGCAGACACGGAAGCTCCCTCACCTGTGGGCTACTTAAATATTTAACTTGTGTGTGTGCACATGGTGTAATGAAGGCGGGTAAATTGTAGTGTTTAGAGTATTTACAATAAAAATGGACAAAGATAACTCTCACAATTTTGCAAGTTGACTCCACAGGTTGAAAAGATGTTCTCCAGTGCATGGGTGGAAGTAGAAGCAGCATTGCGAGTCCAAAAAAACCAAAATTTACTAGGCTGCTACCACCTAGTGGTGGCTGCATCTGTGGCGTAAGACTAGCTGGGGTTATTTCAGTTAATGTAGGGAAAATGGTAAATCATTGGCTCATCTAACTGATAATGCCAACTGCTTGTACAACATCCATTTCCAGTGCTCGCTCTGCTCCAGTTTTGAGCATTATTTATGTGGTGGGTTTTCTAACACTTCTCTGGGGATGTCAGGAATGTTTGGCAATAAACACTTGCTTTAAAGTCACAAAACAGTTTCCTTTACAACACCCTGTTTTATGCAATAACTCCATAGCATCTCAAGCTTTACTCTCTATTCTCCTTAGTTCCAGGAAAAAAACAAAAAACATGGGAAAACAGAATCAAACCAGCAACACCCCCACCTTGATCTGTATCTGTTCTTTTATCTGCAACTTTCCACATTCAGAATCTCTCTTGGTAATTTCCTTTGTGTATGTACAAAAGCAGTTTACCCCTCTTTTCCTTTCTTTCTTGCCACCTATAAAAGATTAAGTGGACTCTTCTGACTGGGCTGACTGAAAACTGCAGCTTGAATTGTAAATAGGCTTCGGGAAAACAGTCTTTTCTTTCCACAGTTTGAAGGAAAAATTATTTTGGCTACAACTATATAGTGGTTTCTTTCATGCAAGCGGAAAAGTTTTTGGATTCTCAGATGGAGTCCTTGAGGTTTTGCTTATGAATATATCTCCTGAGAAGTTCATTTTTTCCCAGGAGCTGATGAGGCGGCAGCTGAGCTACCAGTGGTTGCTCCGTGTTGCCTTCCTCCCTACATCCTTACCTCCCTGCTCATCTCCGAGTCGCTCTGCCTTACCGTGGCCATGTTCTTTGACTCCAGTGTCAGAATTGACATCATTAAATAGTGTCACCTTCTTGTCCTCGCTTCAGAGGGGTGGCTCTGGTTGTCCATGCCCCCACGGTGACTGTCCATTCTGCTCCCACGGTTACTGAAGAAGTGGGAGTGGGTGGGAGCCTTGGCAAGCAGACCTCTCCGCTCACGTCCTCTTGACTCGCCGAGTGTAAATATCTGTGGGATAACAAACGGACCGGAAAGCATTTTACAACCTTAGTAAGTGAAAGATGGGAAAGGGGTGAAAGAAAAGGCAGGCCTTTCCCATGCACCTTGCCTTCCTCGCCACCTGGATGCAAGTGGCTGCTCTGCACCATAAACCAGCAAAATTCTGGAAACAGGAGTTACCCATCTGAGAGGGGCTGAGCGTCGTTGGAGGGTTATTTGCCCAGATCTGAATGCTCCGTCAAAATCCTCCTCCTTTTCTAAGATACAAGCCTGATGGAGTTGTATGGCCTCAGGTTTTCTGTTGCTGCAGATAAGGTATGTTAGCAGGGAAAAACCAGTAGTGTAGGCCAAGCCTAACCTCCGCTGGAGCGGACGGAGCGGCTGCCAGTGGGAGAATACCCTTGCAGCCGTCCCTTGCGCTGCAGGAGAAATCCTTCACCGGACCCGACGTGGCTGTCGTCACGGTCGTGGTGTTTCCCACACCCCTCCACAGCTGCCCTGCTGCTCTTCCAGTTCAGCTGCGGCGGAGCTGGGCTGACTCTCACCCATCCCCAGGCAGGCAGGGTTTGTGCAAAGCAGCTCACTTCTTTTCACCCGCTGCGAAACCAACCGTGCAGGTTGAGGGTAACCACAGAGCGGCCCAACTCGTCGGGAACTGCTGCTTTAGGATATGCATGGAGTTTCATAAGGGGCCCGCGAAACTCCTTCTTGACAAAGAAAACGTCAGGTCTGGTTTGTGCAGGTAAGAAGGAAGAGCGCTCACCCAAGCACGTACGCGTGTCAGCATGTTCCTGGCTACGTCCCCACCGGCATTTTGAATGTGTTCATTCAGGGGTGGCGGGCTGGCTTCAGAAGAGAAAAACCTCTGTGCGTCCATGCTGCCGGCGTCTGAAGTGGTCTTTGCCCTGTGTGAAGGCGCATTGTTTAAACTTCACGTTTGCTTTACTTGATGTCAAACTTCATCTGTTTGCCTGTGCTAGTAAGGCAACGGCACTTACCGTGGTGAGGACCACCCAGCCCTCGGAGCGTATCCCTCCTGCACAGGACAATGTAATTGTGAGCCAGCCACACAAGAAGAGAATAACAGCTGGGAAGGGGCCCAGGGCATAGAGGAAAGCAAAAAGGAGATAAGAGTTTGGATATGATTAGTTGAAAGATGAGTATAGTATAAGAAAAAGAATATATTTTTGGCAATACTGGAAGCAGAAGGAGATAAAGTTAGGGAAAACTAGGGGGAAATTGGAAAACCATGTGTGATATACATATGTTGAACGTAAAAGTTGGGACTTTTGCATTTGAGAGTTTTAAGACGTTCTGGTTTTGGTTTGTGCTTTCTTGAGTTCTACCAGTGTTTATTCCCCTTGTTCACTTTGCTCCTGATATTTCCTGTTGAAAAACCAACTTATTCGGCATCTTCTGTCTTCTGTTTGGTCAGCAAAGAGTTACAAAACATCTCTCTGGGTATGATAAAAAACAAGCTCTCTCTGTCTCGGTCTCTGTGTGCTCTTCACTCCTCTCCATCCTAACAGAGCTCACATGGTTTCCTGCCCCGCTACCTAATGAGGCCCATCCATGCTGTGTTTGCAGTCCTTTCTTTGGCCTAACGCGCGTCCCCACGGGGGAGCGTTTCCTGACCTCGCTGGGAATGGGACAGGGTGGCCCACACCTGCCAGGAGGTGACCTCCACTTTGCTGAGGATGAACACCAATGGCAGGGGCACAGCAACCGTTTCAGGTGTTGCTTTCTGTTGGTGTCGTCTTAAGGTCTTTGCTCCTCATACCTGCTTTGCCACTCCGACTTTGTCTCTTCCTCCGTCATCCACAGACACGTCTTTGTGATGGTGACAACGAAAGGCTGTTGGCGAGGAAACTTCTCTTCCCTCTTGTTTCCCTTCCCTCCTGCTCTTAGCCTAAAGGGAGCGGGTCGTTAGAGCGTCACTTCAGTCCAACATAAACCCGTGCTCTGGTGAAAAAGGCCCTGGTCACTGCACGGCCATGGGAATGTTAGGGCTGTGCAAGGGCTGGGGCGGGAGTGAGTGGCCAGGGAAGGACGAAGACCCTTTGAGCAGCAACGGGCCATCACATCGCCTGCCATTTATTCTTTCTTCCATCCCTGCTCTCGGGCCAAGGTGAGATGCTGCCAGTGAGAACCAGATGCGCTTGTCCTGCCCCCAAATGCAGCCTGTGGAAGAAGGCGGCAGGCAGGAAGCCATGACCGTGATTCCTTTTCAAACATATACCCTGTGTAGATGCAGTCCGGGTTTGGCTCCTGGGCTCACTCTTGCCTGCAGCTGCGAGACTCGTCTACCTGCCTTGCCTCCAGGAGCACCGTGCGTGGGCCTGGCTTCTCATATGTGCCTGGCTCCCATTTCTCTGGGTTGCGGAGCAGTGCTTCCCCTTAATTATCATGCCTCAGCATTTCAGCTAGATTTTTAAAAATTACCTCTTTTTGTTTATAATAGCGCTTGTGTGTGTGTGCCTTAATATAGACAAGAAATAAGCAATGAGTCAAAACACAGAATTCAAATGCAGATTCATAGAGCACTTGTAGGTGACCTTTGTTTTCAGATGCCCACATCCTCAAATTCTCTAGCATTATACACAGATTATGGCTTGGTTGCATGTTTTAATGGGCAGATAATTAGATGAGCCATGAACTTTGTATAATCCACTGTCTATGTAAACGGATCTGTTTTGATTAAAAGGTGAGATTACTTTTTTTGACAGGTCACTTCTCCCTCTTCCACCCTCCCAAGAAAAAGCATATCGAGGATTATGCTCTATTAAGCGATTGTTCACGATTATTGGAAATGCTGCTTATCTCTGACATTTGTTTAATGGCCATTTATTACAGTTTGTGCAAGGGGATGGGGTCAATGCAAGTTACGTTGCATTCAAACTAAGTGCCTGAGAACTATGCTCTTATCTTCTGTCATTACTCCTTGCTTATGAAGAAAGCCTGTAGTAGGAAATCTAGGCAATTCGGAGACAAGCACATGCTGTACTGTGTCAAATGGAGAACTTACACTGCTCTGCTAGAGTTTCTAAATCCCTGTAGTTGCTCAACAGCTATCAGGCTTGCAAATGAATGCTGAAATGCCTGTTGGGTTGTGTGCTCCCTTAGCTGCCTGCTGTTAACAAGAAGTGGGAGAGAGGGAGGACTTAAAGCAAGGAAAGTTTCAGCTTTCAGAAAGCACAGCTTGCTAAGTTCTTGTCCTGGGACAGTTGCTGGAAAGTGGCACTGGGGATGCAGTTACATGGTGTGCATCGTCGTTAGCTTTGGCCACCAGATCCAGTCAAGCTTACTTCCTATTTACACATACACTGTTGATATAGAGCTTGTCAGAGGTACAGCTCCAGCCCTTTGTTCTCCTTATCTGATCTGGGGTTTTTTTTGATATATGTTATATCTTCAGTGATATCAAACTGATAAGGAAGCAGAGAGGGTCATTAAGGTGGATGTGAGATGGGTTTTGCCTTCTTGTTATGGGAAGTGTGAAATAGCGAAGGATGCTGCCTCTTACTGCACCTTGGCTGTTACTGTTTTGGTTCCAGGTGGTATCACTGTAACAAAGAGTGTGTGTCAAAGACCCACGCATGGACAAACGTTTGCATCTTTTGCTTTTATGATGTATACTCCCCCTTTTTAACTAACCATCTGTGTTATTGTCTGCGTTAACCTTTAATTGTACCAGCTGGTTGCATGAGGCCTTTACATTCCCTTTGAAAAGCGTTTCCCACTACTTAGAGTTTGTAAGTTACTTTGGTTAGTATGTGGTTGTATCTTACTTCTATCTATATCCAAATTTCATACATAAAATACTCTAAATAATATATACACATGTCTCTGGTATGGTATGTTTGTAGTAGCAGCCATCTCAACTCGTCTTTGACATCTCAGCATTTTGTGTTCTCTGCTAAAAGTGATTATATTAAAAGTGACTTCAAGAAAAGTGCCAAGAAAGCGAGTGCATTTTGGAAAAGAAAGCATTTTGTCACCGATTTTTAATCATCTTGTTAATTGGGCTCTGTGGTGTTTTGATCTCTTTTCAGCTGTAAGTTACTGGCCTGAGTCACAGCTAGGAGAAACAGATGTTGGGATGCTTGATCAGAAGCAGCGCTGGTGGGACTGTGTGCAGCCCGTACCTCCGGTAGTTGTGAATTAGCAGAGAGCATCCCACTGAAAGTTTCTCTCTGTTTGCTTGCAGACAGCCAGTCTGATGCGGAGACACTAGCTGCAGGAAACGAAGTCTTGGACCTGACCTCCTGCGAGAAGGAACAGCCAGAGGAAATCACAGAGCTACCAGAGAGTGAGTGCGGCCCCAAGGAGGAGCAAAAGGCTGACTCCCCTCTGGCAGAAGAGGATGCCGAAGAAAAAGCGGATGGATATGAAGAGGGCCCTGAGGAAGATTCTGTAAGTAACAAAAGTCTTGACCTCAATTTTGCCAGCAAATTAATGGACTTCAAGCTGGCAGAGAGTGACCAGAGTACAGGCAGCAGTTCTCAGACTGAAAGGAAACATGCCTGTGACATTTGTGGCAAAACCTTCAAGTTTGCTGGCACTCTTAGCCGTCACAAAAAGGCCCACACTCGTGAGGACAGAAAGGATGAAAGGAGCAGTGAGGATGAAAGCAAAAGCATTCAGGATGATGCAGGAGCTCCCTCGATGCAGGATTCTGGTCTTGAGCAGGAAGAGTCTCCGATGGACTTGAAGGTAGTGGAGTCTCCTGTGGACTGTGAGGCAACAGGAAAGGAGAATGAAGAGAGCGAAAGCATCTCTGAGGGGGAAGGCACAGAGAGAAAGTCCACTGAGAAGAGCAGTGATGACAGAAAACCAAAGACTGATGGGGCTAAGAGTACTGCAAAAGCAGACAAAAGAAAGAAAGTCTGTACTGTGTGCAACAAGCGTTTCTGGTCTCTGCAAGATTTGACGCGACATATGCGGTCTCATACAGGTAAGAGGAGGCTTGAGGGCAGAACAGATGATGAGCAGGTCTGCCACCAGACTGAGGCATCCGCTCTCTTGGTGCACGATTGCTGCTAGCACTTGAGGTTGGAGACACTGCTTTTAGTCCTGTGGGTATTTGCAAGGTGTCTTCTCTTCCCCGCCCTCCCATGCTGCATACAAAGCCTGTCGAGGGAGCAGGAATTGTCAGCACTGCCTTATCTTCAGTTCCCACACTGTTGTCCCCCAGGTTTGCTTGCAGAGTTTAGGAGTGAGGACAAGTATGGAGAACCCCGTGCAGTTCTTCCATCCAGCTTCTGACTCCCTTCTTCTCATATGTGCGTGGCTCTACCTCTTCCCAGTATTTTGAAGAGCAGTGGAGAAACCTGGCAGTGTGTGATAAGACTTCATCTCTGAGTTAAAGTTTAGAGAGGGAGAGTCTGGTTTTGTCTGATTACCTAAGCCTGGTATGGGTGATGTGCTGGTGATCTGCCTGACCTGCTGCTTAAGTGGAAGGCTACAGTGGGGGCCCTGCTCTTCATTCGGGCTTGGGCAGGGGGGCACCGCTGGAACACGGGTGGTAAAATGTTTATCCGGTGACTTGACTCGGCAGTTAAAATACACGGGATCGCTTTATGCGATACACAGTTTGCAGCAGTGCCGTGCAGAGGACATGAAGTCGTGAGCCAGCTCAAAGGTGTATTAATCATTCATCCTTGTTAATGCATTCTTACTAACGATGCATTTTACCCATCAGTGAGCTGCTCTGATGGGGGAAAGCTGATGCCGTGTGAGTTTTTTTTGTCTTTTGAAGATGCTCTCTGGTGAAGACAAGAACTTTGTGATTAATTAAATATTTGCGGTGTAATTGATGGGGATGTTTAGTAAAATACACCAAAGACTAGTGCCTTAACCAAACTTACTACCCTTCTGAATCGTGACTATTGACCTCTCAGGTGCAAAACTGACCTGTTTTCTTCTGGCATTGAGGACTCAAATTGTGAGTTGAGCCACAAGTGAAGCAGGGGCCGGGTCCCATTCTTTGTGCCTATTTTTGTACTAATTCAGAAGCCTTGGGGAGAGTCTAGCATGTAAAGTACTGAGCTTCACCTCCGAATGACACACTGGTGTGTGCCCGTGGAGATTCCCATACCGCGTGTTTTAAATGTTTGCATTGCGTGCTGAGATATGCAGGGCTTGTCAGCATGGTTTTTCTTCCATTCTTTTTTATTTGATGCTGAAGGATGTTTTAACATAGAGTAGGTGGTGAACAGGAACCTGGGACAGTGCTCTCTTCAAATTTAATACGTGTAAATACCACCTATCCCCGCTGTTACATCAACGCATTTTCAACGGAGGATTTTGTCTCAATACTGTGGGTTGCCTCACTCTCCTCCCTCTCTCCCTCCCACTTGTTCAACTGTATTGACAAAATACTGTTGGGGTGTAACATTGCTTATACTTCAGCGTTAATGTACGGGGCTTTTTAAAGATAAGTGCAAGGCTTTGGAATTTCTTTACTCAGGAGAGGAGCGTTTGGGACACGCTGAAGTGTGCAAGAAGCCTCTGCCTGCCTACTGAATGGTATTTGGGCTGCAAATGTTTCGTTTTCCCAGGGCGGGCTGCTTCCCAGCAAATAGCTGGGGAGTGCTCTGGTGCTGGCTGCCCAAGCGCAGGGTGGGCCATGGCACTACACTGGCCACAGCCACGTGCTGGGTGGGCAAAGGCTGTCGGCCAAAAATGCTCCCAGGGAGCCGTGGCCTCCTTTGATAGCAGATGCCTGAGCAGGGCACTGAAGAAAACATTCCTAAGAAGCGGCACGCTTCCCAGAGACAGCAGGACCTACTTGCACCTTTCAGCCAGCCACCTCAAGTTTGTAATTGGTTTTCTATTAACGATGCCATGCATTGTTACAAGTGAGAAATGAGCCCCAAGTGTTTTGTTCGTTGTGTGCTCGTTGGCTCAAGGTGGTGTCTTGATGGAGCTGCAGCACTGAAAAATCTTTAGTAGATGCAGTCGGAAACAGCAAATGAACTGGTCAGGGTGGGACCTTCCGTCCTCGGCAGGCAGCACCCTGGGGCACTGTGCTTGGTTGGGACTTTGGGGGAATTTCATCTGTGGGGCTGTGGTTGCTTTGTTTTCTGATGAGCTCATGCTGAGGAAAGTATTCAAGCATTTCAGGTAGAAAAAGCAGCTCTGAGATGGGAGCAGACTAGCTGTTGGTTACAGCGGAGGATGCCTGCAGCTGCTCTGCGGCTTAAGGTTGCAAAACAAGAGGAAGAATTCTGTCCTCCGAGTAGCATTTCTGGAACGGGCGTGAAGAGGTTTTTCAGGGGCTTTCAAATGTCACTCCTGTCCTAAAGCACCAGTGGGCCGAGGAACACCAGTGGCTCTGTAAATAGCATCCCGAGGCAGGCATTTTTCACTCCATCAGTAAATTTTGATCACCTCTAACAGACACCTCTCGTGTCCCATGAGCGTCTGACTGCTCTAGGTCCTTCCGCTGCTCTGTGTCCATTTGGAAACATGGTGATACTGTCTTCTGCTTCACAGAAAGAGGAGGGGCTGTTGTGGCGAGGGTATTTCCTGACAGCTTCTCTTTGACTTTGATGATTAAGTTGCTTGCCCACCTGTCAGCATCTAAGGAGATGTTGAGATNGGCGAGGGTATTTCCTGACAGCTTGTCTTTGACTTTGGTGATTAAGTTGCTTGCCCACCTCTCAGCATCTAAGGGAGAGGGAGATGTTTTCTCGTGCTGTTGGGTTCAGTTTTTAAGCGCCGCTGACCGCAGTTACCTGGGCAGTATCCTCATCTTTCCATCTCGGGTCCTCTCTCTGCACGTGTATCAGGGGCTGACCTGCGGCAGGGAGCCCCCGTGGTGGGCTGCTTTCACAAAGGTTTTTGAGCTCCAGAGGACGACTGCAAGCTTCTTCTAGAAAAGTTGCTGACTAAATTAGATGGGATGCTAACGAGCACTTGGGGCTTACGGTCTTCCTCCCTTCTTAGGGATAGGCCATACCAAGCTGGTAGAAATCTCAAGACACTTCGTTTTGGGTTTTCATTTGTCCCCCAAGGGATTTATCTGTATTCCTGCTTGCATGCCATCAGCTAGTTTGACAGTAGAGAGGCATAAAATGTGCATAAATGCAACATCCGTGTTTGATATAGGTACTGAATTTCCAAAGTGTAGAGCATCTTACACTGCTTGAAACAAGAGAGAGGTGTGTTTGTGACCTTATGGCTGACTTTTAATTTTAATTCTTTCCTAGGTGAGAGACCGTACAAGTGTCAAACCTGTGAACGGACCTTCACTCTGAAACACAGCCTGGTTCGTCACCAGCGCATACACCAGAAAGGCAAAAATGCCCGAAACCATGGGAAGGAGAGCGACAAGGAGGAGACCCAGTCGAGGTGTGGAGAAGACAGCGAAAATGAGTCTAGCCACAGTGGCACCAACCCCATCTCTGAAAACGAGTGCGACTCTGCGGTGGGCATCGGTAGCCATCCATCCTTCGTGGGAAGCCGAAAAGAGCCCCTGGCCGGCACGGCCAAGGAATCCCCCTGCAGAGAGGAGAGGCCGAGCGGGCGAGGAGCCGGCACCTGCCTCGTGGAGCCCACCAAGAGTGCACAGAAACAGACAGCAAAAGACCAGGAACCTCGGGGTAGCTCCGAGCACGAGAGGCCCTCAGGTTTCATTCAAGACTTGCTGGAGATGCACAACAAAAAGTCTCCCATGAATCACATCCTTGCCTCTGCAGACAGCGCGCCTCAGCTCCTGGGGGTTGAGTGACTTGCTAGGAGGTGAGACCCGTCCCAGCACGCAAACTGAAGCCAACAGAGCAAGGTTTCTGGAGTCTTTGTTTTTTGGAAGAGCGACCTACAGCTATGGGGAAGAGTATGGCAGACTGGACGCGGTGCCATATGCCTTTCAGTATAATAATGCAAGAGACTACAGTATATACTGATTTGAGTGCCTTACTACTTTATTAGATCTTTTGGTATCATAGATTTTTTTTTTTTCAAAAATGATTTTTTTTAATATTTTAATGAATTATTTGGAGAGGACCTTTTTCATTTAAGCATTAATGTTACCTTTTGTATTGGTGTGCGTGAGCTTGTTCTTGTATATCTGTGATAGTCGCTGTGTTTGTTCTCTGAGCTGGAAATGGGGGCAGTGGGGTGGGAGGCCCTTGGATACCACAGCCAATAACTGGAAGAAAACTTATGTGAATTTCATATGAAATAGTCAGAGGAAATGCAGGTGAGATGTTGATTTATTGTGTTTTTTTTCTCAGTAGTTGTTCTTGCGTTTGCCACATGGTGGAGCATTAAGCCTGTTCCAGGCCTGAACAACGTGGCAGTTAAAGGTGTTCAAAGTGGTTCAAGCCAAAAGCAGGAAACACAACGAATTTCAACCCCACGCTTGTTTCCACTTTTCAGCATTAGAAATGGTCTTCTACATCCTAGGGGTTTTTTTCTGGCCGTCGTGGACTGAGCACGTACGCAGAGAAGAGTTACATAGCAACGTAACCCATGGAAATTATGCACCCGCTGTTATATATGTTTGATTTGCTTCAGTATATTATTATTATTATTATTATTTTATTATTATTTTATAAATCCATCAGTTCGCTTGTCTCTGCAGTCAGCAGAAACCAATGGGCAATATTTGCCCTCGCAGACGCGTAACGCAGCTTGGATTCCCCTCTCGAAACCGTTTTTTTGACTTCTGACGCTTTCACCAGCTCCTCTTCTTACGTTGCAGCTCTTCTACTGTACTTTAAAACAAAACCCTTCCTCTGACCAGAGAGTCAAGTGGAGGCCAGCAAGGTGTCGTCACGCCTGTCCAGGGCAGCATCTGGCCGGTGGTGGGGTGCCGGTGCCTGCGTCACCTGTGTGTTGGGGGGAGAAGCGTGCGAGAAGGGGGGCGGTGGAAGGCCCCTCCGAGCGGGTGAGAGAAGGCCCTGCGAGTTACCAGGTGAAGTGGTGTTGCAATCACGTCGGTGGCGGCGCGTGTTAGCTTTTGAAAAGAGCAAAGTTCTTCCGTCTTCCAGTCGAAAGCAAGCAAGAGAGAAACGCGAGCCTTACTGTCGTCTTGCTACTGTCATGTTCTAGAGCAAGAAAATACTACTGGTAATAAAACTACAGACATAAGACATGTTAAAAATAANGGGAGAGGGAGATGTTTTCTCGTGCTGTTGGGTTCAGTTTTTAAGCGCCGCTGACCGCAGTTACCTGGGCAGTATCCTCATCTTTCCATCTCGGGTCCTCTCTCTGCACGTGTATCAGGGGCTGACCTGCGGCAGGGAGCCCCCGTGGTGGGCTGCTTTCACAAAGGTTTTTGAGCTCCAGAGGACGACTGCAAGCTTCTTCTAGAAAAGTTGCTGACTAAATTAGATGGGATGCTAACGAGCACTTGGGGCTTACGGTCTTCCTCCCTTCTTAGGGATAGGCCATACCAAGCTGGTAGAAATCTCAAGACACTTCGTTTTGGGTTTTCATTTGTCCCCCAAGGGATTTATCTGTATTCCTGCTTGCATGCCATCAGCTAGTTTGACAGTAGAGAGGCATAAAATGTGCATAAATGCAACATCCGTGTTTGATATAGGTACTGAATTTCCGAAGTGTAGAGCATCTTACACTGCTTGAAACAAGAGAGAGGTGTGTTTGTGACCTTATGGCTGACTTTTAATTTTAATTCTTTCCTAGGTGAGAGACCGTACAAGTGTCAAACCTGTGAACGGACCTTCACTCTGAAACACAGCCTGGTTCGTCACCAGCGCATACACCAGAAAGGCAAAAATGCCCGAAACCATGGGAAGGAGAGCGACAAGGAGGAGACCCAGTCGAGGTGTGGAGAAGACAGCGAAAATGAGTCTAGCCACAGTGGCACCAACCCCATCTCTGAAAACGAGTGCGACTCTGCGGTGGGCATCGGTAGCCATCCATCCTTCGTGGGAAGCCGAAAAGAGCCCCTGGCCGGCACGGCCAAGGAATCCCCCTGCAGAGAGGAGAGGCCGAGCGGGCGAGGAGCCGGCACCTGCCTCGTGGAGCCCACCAAGAGTGCACAGAAACAGACAGCAAAAGACCAGGAACCTCGGGGTAGCTCCGAGCACGAGAGGCCCTCAGGTTTCATTCAAGACTTGCTGGAGATGCACAACAAAAAGTCTCCCATGAATCACATCCTTGCCTCTGCAGACAGCGCGCCTCAGCTCCTGGGGGTTGAGTGACTTGCTAGGAGGTGAGACCCGTCCCAGCACGCAAACTGAAGCCAACAGAGCAAGGTTTCTGGAGTCTTTGTTTTTTGGAAGAGCGACCTACAGCTATGGGGAAGAGTATGGCAGACTGGACGCGGTGCCATATGCCTTTCAGTATAATAATGCAAGAGACTACAGTATATACTGATTTGAGTGCCTTACTACTTTATTAGATCTTTTGGTATCATAGATTTTTTTTTTTTCAAAAATGATTTTTTTTAATATTTTAATGAATTATTTGGAGAGGACCTTTTTCATTTAAGCATTAATGTTACCTTTTGTATTGGTGTGCGTGAGCTTGTTCTTGTATATCTGTGATAGTCGCTGTGTTTGTTCTCTGAGCTGGAAATGGGGGCAGTGGGGTGGGAGGCCCTTGGATACCACAGCCAATAACTGGAAGAAAACTTATGTGAATTTCATATGAAATAGTCAGAGGAAATGCAGGTGAGATGTTGATTTATTGTGTTTTTTTTCTCAGTAGTTGTTCTTGCGTTTGCCACATGGTGGAGCATTAAGCCTGTTCCAGGCCTGAACAACGTGGCAGTTAAAGGTGTTCAAAGTGGTTCAAGCCAAAAGCAGGAAACACAACGAATTTCAACCCCACGCTTGTTTCCACTTTTCAGCATTAGAAATGGTCTTCTACATCCTAGGGGTTTTTTTCTGGCCGTCGTGGACTGAGCACGTACGCAGAGAAGAGTTACATAGCAACGTAACCCATGGAAATTATGCACCCGCTGTTATATATGTTTGATTTGCTTCAGTATATTATTATTATTATTATTATTTTATTATTATTTTATAAATCCATCAGTTCGCTTGTCTCTGCAGTCAGCAGAAACCAATGGGCAATATTTGCCCTCGCAGACGCGTAACGCAGCTTGGATTCCCCTCTCGAANAAAAAAAATTTTAAAAAATTCTTCCTGAGATTTTGGGGTTGATGCTTGAAGACTTGAGGTGTGTGTCTAAATTTCATATCAGTAATTTAACCCCTTTAATGCTGGCAGCTGGAATTTCTCCCTATGGCTCCTGTTGCCGGCAACAGGTGACACTCCAGCCACCACTATTGAAGGGGTTAAGCGAAATGTATCCTACTGTAGCTGCGCATTTTTAGGAATGCCCAGCACTTGTTGTTTGTTGTTGTTGTCCTCGTTGTTGTCCTCCTTATTGTTTGTTTGTTAATTGTCCTTCAGTCATGACCTCTGGGACAGACAGAGCCATAATAGCATTGCCGGAGCCTCACTGTGCTAATTCCACCACTGCAGCCCCCCCAGCCCA
>VXBO01001420.1:563718-588094 GCA_013400135.1 Rhinoptilus africanus | reverse complement strand
TGGTTTTTTTTTTTGTTTTTGTCGTTTTTTTTTTTTTTTTTTTTTTTTTTTTGTGTTTTTTTTTTTTTTTTTTTTGCAACTCTCCACACTAAACTGCGCAATACTGTGGGGGAGAAGCCATTACTAAACTATATGCTGCAGAACAATGTAGCAAGTAATTAATTCCCAGCAGCCTGCCGGGACATCTGCTAGCAATAATCACTATTGATTTAAAGCTTTATTTAGCCTTTATCTATATCTTAGTAGAGTATAAGATCTTGCCACATTTTATTGACATTTTTATTAGTTGAGTTTGACTGAGAACCGTTGCTGTTGTTGGGTTTTTTTTGTTTCCCCTCCTCCCCCAATATTAAACTGTGAAATTTATAATGTGTTTAAACTATGGGTGAATCTTAGGCTTTAGTTTGCATGTTCAGCTAATTTGTCTCTATACGATTTTTTTGTTTGAATCTTTTTATTATTTTTTTTTTTCCTCTCTCAGGGCTTTTACAAAAAACAAAACAAAAAAAACACAAACAAACAAAAAAAAAAGGATCTTCTGAAATTCTTTTGCCTGAGTTGCAATGGACTTAACATTGAGATAATTCAATCACTACATTAAGCACTTGACTGTGAAAGCGCAAAAAAAAATTATAAAAATAAACAAAGGAAAAAGAAAAAAAAAAACAAGAGAGCGCCGTGTTTGAGGCTGTTGTGAAATAACTCTTGGGGGCTATGTGACAGTCTGATTCCATTTTCAGAATGATTCATCATCTTCTCTCTGTGTGTCTCCTTTCTTTTCTCTCTCTCTCTCCACGAAGGAAGTTTAATCCTAGTGATTTCATCCCATGCAGGAAACAGTAATAAATGTGTAGAATTCATATTTTTCTAAAGGGAACTTAAACTGCTGCTACGAATTGTGTACAAGACTGGTTTATGCCACATGAACAGAGAATCACACATTTGTTTTGGTACTTTTATTCCTCTTTTTATTCAGTTGTACAGTACTTCCAAATTCAAAATAAAAAGTAAAAGTTGTTCTGTATCAAACCATCTAAGCAATAAAATGTTATATTTAAAAATTATAGGTTACAAAATGGACGTGGCTTTTCTTGTGGGTTTGTTGTCACTTGCTTTCAGGCTTCTCTGCTAGAGGACGACGTACGAGCTGGAGCTTTTCTGCGTAAATAGCATCGCCGTTTCTCTCCCTTCAGTCGGACTGAGCTTGGCTTGGAGGTGATTGTAGCACCTTGAAAATTCATGTTCATTTTGACCACCGTTTTCTGGTAGTCAGACCACTGACTACGGTCAAACCAATGACTCTGCTGTTGTCTGGCAGTCGAGCTCCTTTGAAATGGTGCTTTCCTCTCGGTGGCGTTCCTCATTGTAGCCACCAAAGACGGCAGGAAAGTACTTTGCTGCCGATTTTCCTGCACAAGCGTTGGGTCAGGGTTCTCTCTCCTGTGTTTTTATTATAAACTGTAGCTCTGTGATCACGTTAAGTGAGCATCCTTCTGGCACGCCGTGATGATTAACACTCTTAGCGCAGTCAATTTCTCTATGAAGGAAGCAAGTTTCTGCCACCATAGTTTTATTTTTACATAAATGCATATGGCTGTGAAATCTTCGGGATGTGTCTGAAAGCCACATGCGTGTGTCAAAAAAAAGAGAGAAATCCTTTGTTGTAGCTTGTTGGAGCCACCTTAGCTGCATTTTATACGCTTTCCTATAAATAAAACACATTTCGCAGGGCAGTGCGCCAAAGAATCATCTTGAGTTGCGTATCCAGTTCTGGAGGTCGGGGAATTGCAGCGAAGCCGAAGCGTCTGCATCTTCCTAAGCCCTGGTGGGATGGTTCTTTCTGGTAGAGAAGCGAATGAGATTCAGTATGAGAGAGACACGGCCGGGAGCGGGGGGGGTGAAGTGCTGCCGCTTTCCTCCCTCTGCCCCCGTGCACCTTCGTTACAGAGGCTGAAATTCCCTACAGCGCTCTCTCCAGTGAGGACCTGGTCCCTCACCAACAAACAGAGGCAGGTTGAAAAAAAAACCCCAGTCCATCGGCCAGCTCTGCCCCCAGCCAAGGTGTCACATCAAACGGGATGAGTTTATGTGGCTGGGAAGTGACTGTGACTAGTTACTTACTAAATAGATGACTTAGAAAGCACTTGGTTCTTGGCTGTGGAAGGGCGCAATTTGCGTATCCAGCCCTTCCCTGCTTCTGCCTAGCTTTGGCTGTGACCATCCCTGAGCTGGGAAGTTCCCTGCTCTTCTCACCTCCAACTGGGCAAGCTCCTGCAGCCCTGAGCTTTCCTCCTTGGCATTTCCCTCTGCCTCCTCCTGCCTCTGCTCCCCCCCGCAGTAGCTCCTGTGGTGGCCATGGCTAGAGCTGGCCCGAGACACGGGGTTGACCGAGGGATGTGGAGGTGGTGGTGTTTCCATGTGCCTCCACCAACTTGCTGCTTCCTTGACCTTGCGTCATTCCCTAAAGCTTTTTCTTCCGCTATTTTAAAGGTGAAGCCACAGGCTAAGTCTTGACGTGGGTGGAGATGTGCGTTGTGGTTCTATCTCGCAGCCATGCCTTGGGTGTGGGGTCCTCGCCCCAGAGCATTAAGGTTTGGGGAAGACTTACATCCTCTGCCATCATGGGGATGCCTTGATGGTGAGGGGCACCGGGAAGGTGGTTTTTTGGAAGTGTGGAATACGGATCTGTGGGCTGTGGACCATGGGGAGGGGCTGGTTTGAGACAGCAGGCTTGGGTGAAAACTCGGGTGCCAAGGGAGGATCCTGAGCCTGGTTGGAGCATCTTTTGCATATTTATTGGTGCTGAAATGCAAACTGGTAAAGAGAAAGGAATAAAAGTACTTGTTTTCCAGTATCCAGCTGTCACAAAGTACCCAGCATTTTGGGGGATGGGAGAGCTGTATACCTACGCTTAGATCTTCAGAATGGGAATACAATGAGAAAATATTTGCTCTTGATACGATTGTGTTTGGCCCTGTTCTGTTGTGAAAAAAGTCTTTCTCACACCAAATTAGATTAGTCACAATTCAACTAGCAAGGAGGGCAAGGGACAAAAGTTTACTTGAAACCTCTCCTTGTTCACAAGCCTCTGGTTTGGGGAATCACACATGGCTTTTTCTTTAGGCATTTCTGTAGAGACTGGGAGTTAAGACGGGATTGACAATGTCACTTTTGGATACCCTGAGGGTTGGACTGTCTGCAAAAGGGAGTCACAAGATCCCAGCACGGAATAACTGGCGCTTTCTGTATGTCAGTCTAAGAGGCACCATCTTTCGTCATCCGCTCTGATAACGCAGGAAAAGAAAAGAAAAGGATGGAGAAATACACTGATTGGACCGTTTAATTGGGGCATCCCTAACTGCTGGACTGTGGAAAAATGGGCTGCAGTGGATTTCCCAGGGTACTTGAGCAGCCAGCATCAGGGAGGAATCATGGAATTTCAGGGTTGGAAGGGACCTCTGGAGACCACCTAGTCCAACTCCCCTGCCAAAGCAGGATTGCCTGGAGCACGTTACTCAGGACTGCATCCAGGCGGGCCTTGAAAGTCTCCAGAGAAGGGGACTCCACAACGAGGAAAGTGAGTGAAACCTGTACAACGCACCGGTGTCTCCTGGCGACATGGGTCACTTGAGCCTTCCATCCTAGGAGCTCCGTAGCGAGCTTTTCCTCTCTACTGCCCTTCCTCAGCAGCAGCTGTGGTGACCCGGCAGGGGAGAGGCTCGCGGCAAGCGCCCAGCAACAGCCAAACGGGCCATTAAGAAGATGCTGGGGTTTTGCTCTCCCATCTGTTCAAGGAAGGGATGCGGAAGAGCCACGTTTTGACTTGGGGGATTTTGAAAACCTCCGTCATGTCAGCGAAGAGCTGAATGTCACACACACACACACACACAAAAAAAAGTTCCAAGGTTTGCGGAGGAAAGGATGTGTGTGTGGAAGATGGGTATCTCACTGGATATTATTGGACCAGCTGCCTCCACGGGCAAACTGTGCCTGTGCCGTGGCTGAAGGGGGAAGATGACCGGTTGCCTGGCTGTGTATGCAGGGCAGGTCGGTAGCACCTTGTCACTGTGGTCACCCCTGGATTTTGGGTCCTGGGTGTGCTCTGCTTCCCGGGTTTGGCCTCCAGCCCCAGCCCAGAGCTGCTCCCCTTGCTGCCTGTCCTCACACGCGGGGAACAAGGGAAACAAATGTCCGGGAGCACATTGTTGTCACTGTCTGGAAACAGGTAGCTCCTGATAGCTGCAGATTCGCTGGCAGATCACAGGATTTCTCCAGTCCTGGGCAATTAGCGCCATGCTGGCTCTCAGGTTTAGAGAAATACTCCAAGATGACAGGAATCACAGAATCATAGAATCGCCTGGGTTGGAAGGGACCTTTCAGATCATAGAGTCCAACCATCAACCGAACTCTGACAAAAACCATCACCAAACCATGTCCCTCAGCACCACGTCTACTCATCTTTTAAATACCTCCAGGGATGGCGACTCAACCACTTCCCTGGGCAGCCTGCAGGTTATTATGCTTGATCACCCTTTCAGTGTAAAACTTTTTCCTAATATCCAATCTAAACCTCCCCTGGCACAACTTGAGGCCATTTCCTCTTGTCCTATCGCCTGTTACTTGGGAGAAGAGACCGACCCCCGCCTCTCTACAGCCTCCTTTCAGGTAGTTGTAGAGGGTGATGAGGTCTCCCCTCAGCCTCATTGTCTCCAGGCTGAACAACCCCAGTTCCCTCAGTCGTTCCTCGTAAGGTTTGTTCTCCAGACCCCTCACCAGCTTCGTAGCCCTCCTCTGGACCCTCTCCAGCACCTCAATGTCTCTTTTGTGGTGAGGAGCCCCAAACTGGACACCGCACTCGAGGTGGAGCCTCACCAGTGCCGAGCAGAGGGGGTTGAGCGAGCTGGGATTCCTGAGCCGACAGCTCTGCTGAGGCTGCGGAGGGTCGGCCGCAGTCTCATCCACTGGTTTTGAAGCAAGACCATTTGCAGGAAAAGTGTTTTGTTAGTGCAGCCCCCACCAGAGCCTAAAGCACGTCCTGCAGATGCCCCACGCGCAAGTCTGAAGCTCGTGGCCCTTCTCAACACGGCCCCACCGGCGTCTTTCCTAGTCACCCCAGCTGAGGGTTGTGGTGTTGGGAATGCGGGTTTAGGTGATTTAACCCTTTCTCAGCGGTCCTGAAAGGACAATTTACACCACTCAAGCACACGGTGTTGCGCGGGTGTCGGACACTGGTGGTGTGTGCCTTTGGTCCTGTGAAAAGTTACAGACTCATTCGTCCTGTGGCGTGCAGGTATTTCTTTGGGACTTTCAGCCCAGAGGAGTGCTCTGGGGCACAATTATTTGGTGTTTTAGGATCTCACCAGCTGCTGAGCGTCCCTGTGTGCTGCCTGGGCCCATCAGTGGCTTCACCTGGGGCAGTGAGGCTGATTTAAAGCACGGGGGAAGGGGGAAAAAGGTGGTGGATGGGGAGAGCAGTGTTGTGTTTGTGTGCTGCTGAAGCAGTTTTCTTTATTATTATAAAAAAAAAAGTTTATGAAAATATTTTACCAGGAAGATTTTTTTTTTCTCTTAATGAAGTTAACTGGATCAGCACCTGGGAGGATGGGAGTGGAGAGGTGGTGGGAAGCTGCCCTGCTCCAGGCCAACTTGGGACCTGTGTGTCACCTCAGGTAAGTGAGGTGTATCTGCATGTGTGTCTCACTGTGTTAACGGGGTGCCTGACAGAGGAGAAAGCTGATTGAATTCTCTAGGGAAGTGAAAACCTTCAGAGTATCCCTAGGCAAGGGCCCAAGACGTCCTCACTTCAGGAGGCATCTGGAATCACCCTGTGGAGCTGAAACCGAGTAAAGATGGAGTTGAGAAGCGTTGCTGAGGCTTTCCAAAAATTTCTAGTATAGCCTCCTACTTTCAGCCCCCTCTCAGCCTTAAAAAAAACCACCCCAGGTTCAAAGGAAGTAGGAGTTTTTTCATCTGTTAAATAGTAGTAAGCGGGAAGGCTCCTCTGTCCCACCGACCCTCGCTGCGTACCGCAGTAGCAAACCGTGCAGCAATCCTCCCAGGAACTGCAAATAGCTTTCTCCTCTGCTGGGCTGGTTGTTTATTTCTCCCGTGCCACATCCGTCTCCCCTTTGGCAGGGAAAAGGGCCAGGAGTGTCTGAGAAAAGTCTGGACGATGGGTGTTTGGAATATGCTGTTGTGAAAGCGCCTGAACTTCTCCAAGGGCCTTTCAGCAAAAGGGCTGGGAGGCAGTTTACGAACATCAGTTAATGGGAGGCTGGAAATGAGAGGTTTGCTGGAGAAAAGGCTTTTCATCGTGGAAGGCCTGATCTATTTTCGTAATTGCAGAAGTTAACGCGCTGAAGGCCAGCTCTGCTGTGGGCTGACTTTCCGTTGGGAATTTTTAGCCTGTAACCGCCTGGGGAGCGTGGCCACGCTGCTGGTAAAAACGTGCGGGGGTTAGGACAAAATGTCTGTGTGCGCGTCTTCTCCCATCTCCTGTCACCTTCTCGACTGTGCAGAGAATGACGACAGCTCAGACTTGCAACTACGGTGGCTGCGTTAAATGAGCTATCTCTGACTTTTAATGACTTTGCGTGAAAAGAAGCATTTGCCCTTCATTGCAGGGTGACGGCAGTGCTAGTTGTGAGACGTGGGCTTGCTTTGACCAATAGATGTTTCTCCCAAGTGTTTGCAGCTCCAGCTTTACCAGGTGATCCCTGCTTGGGATGGAAAAGTGGAAAACTTTTCCTGCATGGAAAAGTGACTGTGTAAAACCTGGCTGTAAACAAAAAATGTAACTTTTCTCATTGCTGTTTTCCTCCGTTTCTACTGAGGTGTAGCCCTAGCGATATAGAGGGCTCCCAGGCTGCAGTTGGGGAGGAGGCAGCACGTGTCCCCCCACGTTCTGTACCTCATGCCCCGCTGCCGAGCGGGATACAGTACTCCTACACTTGCTCACTTTACCACTAAATCCCTTTCTGCGGACAGGATACTTAACACCATTTCATCCGTTGCCTTCAAGACACTTATGTGCCTAAAGCTTCACAGGCTCCAGGGTTCCCTACATCAGGTCCATTACGCTCCACGGCTGGAGAAAACCAAAGTCTCCTGCTGCGTGCGCGGCAATCTGCGAAAAAGTCTGCACCACAACACAGGGAGTTTCATTTTTGATCTCCCGTCTAGATCGTTATCCGACAGCATCTTTTGGCATTGAAACCACAGAGGCCCTTCTAGCACAGCTACCCGAAACCCAGCATCGGCGCCGAGCTGGTGAGAGGAGCTTGCCAGGGTTGGATGCAAGGGAAAGGAAAAAGGTCTGGAGAACCGAGCAACCTCATGGCACCACATTCTGGCACAGGATGCAGAGCCACATGCTGCTTTTAATGCCCTGGGGGTTATTACTTTTCGGTGAATGCACCTCTCATAAACAGCTTTGAAGTTTATTCTGAAACAAAATAGTCTCTTTAAGCAGCTGTAAAACCAAGGAACTTAATTTGAACAACACCTAAAGTGCCAGCGCCTTCCTCCCGGGGCTCCTCGTGGCAGTGTTTTACTGACCTGAGCTGGGGGATGTTTTGCAGCTTGGCCTGTACCTTCCGCTGCTGCAGTGAATCAGTGCCATCTGTTTCGGTGCAATCCCGCAAACTTGGCAAAATAGCAAGGATGGGGCGATGGCCCCTGGAGGGGGGGGGATCGTCACTAAAAGAAAACGGGAGTAACCACAAGGAGCGCGGCACCCACCTGAAGGAGCAGTAAATGACACCCAGTGAGATGCTTTTAGTAGAGGCAGAGGGAGTCGAGTCTCAAGGGGACCTTGAGGAAGCACCGTCCTCTCTCTGAGGACCAAAGCTCCAGAGTGAAGTCGGCGATTGTCCTGGCTGTCGGACTCTGCTGCCGCCTCGAATTTCATCCCCNCTTCTCGCGGGGGGGGGGGGGTGGTGGTGGTGGTGACTGGCTGCTGCCGTATCGCCACCCGTCAGACTACACTGGAAAGGAGACGGTCCCTGCGTAGTGGGGTTTTTAAAATACAAGCTAAATCCTGTTTGGTTTTTTTCCTTTCTGAAAGACTGCCTTTCCCGCGGTGAGACGTGCTTCCTGGTTTCCAGCTGGCTTACAGCAGCAACCAGTTGGGATCAGCTGGGCATTTCCGGCTGTGAGAAATGCTTCCACTCTCTATGAATGACCCGCTATTACAACCAACCAAGCATTAATTAACTAAGTCTTAAATGCTGTCTCTAAGAAAAATATAACACACTTCATCATCGAGTTTGTTAGCGTACTTACACTTGCTTCTAATTATAACCCCTTATTTTGGTGGCAGCGGTTGCCATAGCGCGTGAGACAATCAGCAGACATTATTTAAATTCTAGCTTTTCCTTTCCAGTGGAAACCTGCCGTAGGGTATTTTAAGACTTTCCTCCTTTCTGTGTACACTCCTGCTACAGAAAACAGTTTGTTGTTTCTTTCTGTCTCTTTTGGAAACTTAACTGGCGGACTGGCCAGCCGAGGCTGGCATCAAGGATCCTGTGCACTGCTGGCTTCTGTGGTGCTGTGGATCACGCAAGGAAGTATCCTTCCATGCTCTGGATGGGCTGGACTCTGATTCACCTTCCACGGGGAAAAAAACCACTCCAGCTGAAGACAGAATGTGGACCTATGTGTGTCTGGACGCGTTCAAGGTGTGCATGGAGTTAAAGGCCCCAGTTTAATCTAAATTCAATCAGAGAAAACCTTGCTGAGGAGCTCAGGACCAGGAAACCAGGCGACAAAGAGGCAGCGTCACTGTTATCCCTGCCTCGGCAATGCCTCAGGCTGGCCCTCTGAGTGGTTGTACCCCTAACCTTTTTTGGAAGCAAATGCAAGACACCAAGTATTCGCAGCTTTTCAGAGTTCAAGTTGATTTTCTTAAAGCCCAGGAAGGTGCAGTGCTCAGACTTACTCCGGTGACCGAGCCATAGCAAAGAAGGATTAGGAAAAGCCCGGCACGGTTGCTGTAGCCCGTCCGTTTCAGTGCTGCTCTTTGGGAAGGGACTAAAGCTCTTGTGCTTGTCCCTCATGAGAAGCTGCTGTGGCTGACCCGGGAGACCCCTCAGCTGGCAGCGGCTGGTATTGCTGGCTATAATGATTTCCATGGAGTGAACCTAGGACTGGATTTTATCTTCAGGGTAAATGCTTTAGGCACACGTGGTCCATGAAAACGCAGCTCCATAGGAATGAAAGCTATGCGGGCTAGCTCCACCCAGGCCCTCTCTCCATCTGCTTTACTAGAACACACATCCAAAAATTTTTCTTGTTCAGACACTTGTGTGGCTACGTACATGAACTCCGACTATTCTCTTCACTGTCTGAAAGAGCCAGCTTTTTGGTTCTGCTTTCATTATGTGGATGGAAGTGGCACAGGGAAAACCCAAGTAAGGCAGGACAAGCAGTGGTGTTCATGGAAGCCAAATAGACCAAAAGTGATGAGGAAAGAAGGGTTAAGTTTCATCTTTCCCTCAGCAATTAAGGGACTGGAATGCTGTAATGCTGAAATTTTACTGCGTCTTGATTAATATAAATCAATTATCAAGACTACTAACATGAGGGGACAGAGACAGAGCCTGCTGAAATTAAGACTGCAATGACTGGCTTAGAAAGAATGGAGACCACTACAAAGTCTCAAAAATCTACCTTGACCTTTTCAGGGAAGGATGAGGCAGACTTCAAATTTGAGAGCTATTTTTATGTTCTCTGGGAGTTAAAATACGTCTTAACACACACGCTTCTAAGTTTTCCCTTATTTATCCACAGATGTAGTTCAGATACAGAAGTCTCCGCAGCCTTTATTTTGAAGCCATTTTTGGTTTGCTTGTTGGCTCTTTTCCCAGCAAGTCTTACCTCCTTCTCTTTGGATGCAGCACACCTGCTTCAGTTGCTCTTTTCAGTCCTACTGCCTGGAATATTTTTTTTTGTTTGTTTGGTCAATGACATGCCCTTTAAGGGGATAGGGATTGGCGTTCATAGAATCATAGGGTTGGAAGGGACCTCTGGAGATCATCTAGTCCAACCCCCCTGCCAGAGCAGGGCCACCTTAGAGGAGGTGGCACAGGAACGCGTCCAGGCGGGTTTGGAATGTCTCCAGAGACGGAGACTCCACCACCTCCCTGGGCAGCCTGTGCCAGTGCTCTGCCACCCTCAAGGGAAAGAAGTTCCTCCTCATGTTTAGCTGGAACTTCCTGTGCTCAAGTTTGTGCCCATTACCCCTTGTCCTGTCCCTGGGCACCACTGAAAAGAGCCTGGCCCCATCCTCCTGACACCCACCCTTTAAGTATTTATAGGCATTGATAGGGTCCCCCCTCAGTGTTGTTATAACCTTGTGCTTCTGCAGCCTTTAAACATCTTAACAGACCTTTTTCACATTGCCTACAGTTTAACAATAGGTCATTCTTTCTGGAAATGTAGAGGACTATGGCTCAGTTTTAACAGATCAGGATTCAAGATTTACTTAGTGTTTTCCCAGGGCCTTCCCCTATTCTTATAAAGAATTTTAATCTTAATATAAATCCATTGTCCAAAGCATCACAGAATACTTCCTTGCTATTATTCCCATTCTAGATACACTTGTAGAAAAGCAGCTTTTTAAGAACAGCATGTTTTCAGTCTTTGCATATTTGCTACTAGAGGTTGCTTATGGAGGAAAAGAGCACCAGCAGAGCACTCAGGCTTTTTGCTGCCATACTCATGCTTTATTTAAAAAAAAAAAAAAAGCTACACAATGCTAAGAGCTAAAAAAAAATCAATCAAGTTTACTTTACAAAAAAAAAAAAACCTGCAGCCATTTTCAAGAGATCTGATCTCACTTCTAAATAAAAGTCAGCAGGTAAGAATAAATGTTAATTTAACATTTCAGTTGCAGTACATTATCTGAACTTAATCATCCAAAACACTCAGTCATTCTTAAACCAGCTGTTGATTGTATCTACACAAACAATCATCTATAACACTTGATTAAAAAAATCCCTGGGAAAATTTAGAGATAAATGGAAAAATGTCAGAAGAAGGTTATTTAGCCCACCTATAAACTCTTGCAGAAACTTAAAGATCTTTCTGGCTTTGCTCTCATCTGTAAGTTAACTGCAAATCCTCTGTGTATTTAAGAAAAGTCTTACTGTAAAGCTACTAAATTCTGTTCCGGGGGGGGATTAAACTAGTATAACACGAAGCCATGTAGTTGCCATCAAGTTACATGAGTGCTATGTCTTACTATCTCCATGGAGTGTATTGTGCAAGTATCAAGTAACTCCAAAACACTCCTAAAACAGCCCTTGTGTCGTTCCTATGAGGTAGGTACTGTCCTTCCCTTGACAAAGAAAAGAGAACAGACTCTGAACTGCTGCTTAGCGCACCAGACACACTGAGAAACAGGACAACCAGCCTATGTTAGTATTTGACTTTCCTCCCGTTTCCCTGAAGTCAGAGCTTTCAACTGCAACGCTTTATTTAGCACCACGCACTCCAGGAATAAACAGTGAACAATGCTTTTGCTTATACCCATTCCAAGGTAAGGAAAATGTTCAGCATAACTGTTTTTAAACAAGCAGAAACACTGCCATCACCAGGCCTGCTCCATTCATCTCTACAACTTATAATTTAATTATTTCTTACATGAAGAACAGAGATGATACTTCACCCTTTAGCCTGACAGCAGCCACTCTTTCTTGGATTAAATGACACTGGGAAGAAATGAACATCTGTCACAAAGCAGAGAGCATACAAAGGGCTACGACTACCAAATGCCGTTCAAGTGTAGCTATTAATGCTTTGCTACCACGGTAGACGTGAACTCTAGAAGGGTTTTTCTTACCTCAAGTACAAACGCATTAGGTGTTTATGACTTTTTGAACCCGTTAAGGAGCTGTGAGGACGGCATTAATAGGGTCCTTCACACTGAGGCCGTAGTTTACTTGTGGTCTAAAACCGTTTTAGCATCTCTTACTAATAAGGAAGAAATCTTAGTCTACATCTTCTTTCAGTCCTTGCTCCCTATTGCCTCACATGAACAGCTGTGTGGTAGCATAGTAAGCTTGCTGAAAATGAAGCTGGTAAAAATGCTGGATTACACAAATGCTTGTGCTACCATGTGGAAAGGGGTGGCATAGAGACAGGCAGAATTGATACCTGTTCCATCCTAAAGTCAATGAAACTATACCCTACTCAGCCAGTAATAGCAATTCCCAGTAATGTACCTGTGACACAAAGCTATCTGTGTGTTTAAAAAAGGAGTAGAAAATTCAAGTACCAAAATAAAAGTTGCTAACCAAAAAGGTAACGCAATTATGTTCTCCTATTTGAAGAAATCTGGGTGTAGCAGACTGGCTTATTGACCAGAAGTAATGTAAGACGTGCCAAAGTTCAATTACCATTACACACTAGCATGCTATTGCTAAATTTCAACTACAGCAAATTAATCGGGAACAAGGGAATTCAAAACTGTTACTTCATTTATCATGAGGAGCAGCAGACTGCTGGCCACTGTTCTTACAAACTGTTCTGTCTGAGAAAGTCGCTATGAACCATCCGCAGTGAATGCCAAGTTGCATGATCAGAAAGACAGCCTTGGTACAACCGGATTCCCCCTTCTAGTTCCTATGTAAGCTGCTAACTTTCATTCTTAGAACTTAAGCAGTTGGATGTTAACCGCTGGGTGTGGGGAAGAAAGCTGGAACCTTCAAATACTCATTTCTTATTTGTACAGCGCTTCAGTCCGTCAGCTTCTCTTTAAGTCCTAGTCCGTGTAAGATTTCTAAAGGCCAAATTTGCTCCAAAGCTCAGGCAGGAAGGGCTAAACTATTTATCTGAACAAATGAAATCAGGATATTATAAATTAGTATCCTCTGTTCCGATCCTTTGTCTTTTTTCCTGGAGTATCACTGTATCTAGAACAGCTCTCATAACCGCCTCAAAAGAGTTCCTTCCTATCTTGGGAAGAATTAGAGCACGCAGTTTAAGATTACCTATTACCAGAAGGTGAAAAAAAAAAAAAGTGTCTTGATTTCAGGTTAGAGACATAACGCAAGAGAGGTAACTTAGAAGTTCAGTACATCAAGTGCTCCAATAGCTCTAAGGCTTTAGTATACAAAGCATTTAATACATGAACACTTCGTTGAATCAATGCAAGCTTGAATATAAGCCCATAAACCTAACATGGAACCAGTCACATTACATCAGTAAAGGCAAACAAAGCTGTTCTCCACAATTTGAGTGGAGACACATCCTTACGGAGGTAGGATTTAACTGTTTGCCAAGTGATGTGTATGACGATTCAGCAACCTTAACTACTAACAATATTCTGCCTGGGCCGGCTACATTATCAGGAAGTCAAACAAAGCATTTTTAGGGTTGCTTGTCCTACAGGAGTCAAGAACATCTTCACAGTTCATTCTGGCAAAGCATACAGTAAAATAGTGCCAGTACAGGTAGTTTCAGAACTAAACTGCTTCAAACACACTATGACATGATTTGTAAGTATTGCTGTGTCCATTGGCTCAGAAGCTCAGATCCTGCAGAGCAAGTGTAGATCTAAGAGAGCACTTTCACATGTGGGGATCAGGAAGGGGAGGAAAAGAAAAAGAGAGGTCTCCATTCAATGTCTCTTCCTGAACTCAACAAGCTTCCAGATAGCCTTCAGACACAGGAAGGGACGCAGTTGAGATGCAAACAACTTGTTCAAGTCTTGTTCAAGTGCCTGAACGGCAGCAAACTGACATGCCGCATTATCTGCTCTTTTTTACTGTCTGTTAAATTCATGAATGCAATCGATGCGAATAAGTACCTCAGTATCTGGTAATCGTGTGCCTGCCACAAAAGAAAATCACGTTTTGATTGCATATAGCTTTTCTGCTTGAGTATTGAACATGTAGTTAATGATAATATGCATGTGTGCTAGTAGCAGGAAAGACAAGGTGGTAAAAAACCCCCCGCCCCTCATATTAACGCACTGACCAGTTGAAAGAAGTTTGAGATTTAAAAACCGTAAAGGGTGAATTAAATTGTTTGCCATTTAAAAGGATTATTTGGAGCCAACAGTTTTTCAAATTCCGTTTCAAGAGCGTACAGTAAATGCCAAGTCCCTGCCCCCTGTAAAGCTTTAAGAAAAGTCCACATTTTGATACACATGACATTCTAGTCTTTGTGAGACAACCAAGAACTTACTGAAAAGTTGTTCCAACTCATACAATTTCTTGAGTAAACATTGCAGAGCTGCCACTATAATCAGAACACTTAAGTTGCTGGCATGACTCAATAACTAACCATTTAACAAGTTGGGTATAAAAAAAACAATTTATGCAGTAATACCAATTCCGCACACAAATTCCATGCTTCACAAGTTCTGCTGCTGTGTAAGAGTCTTCCTAACATCTATGCAGGTTAAGTTCAGATTTTTAGGTCACTGCATGCCCAGATCAAACCAGCAGCAAAATATCTACCACTACAAGCAGCTATACCAAATTGTGCCTTTAGAATACAAACTACGCAGAAATCTAGATGATCAGTGCCTTGCCACTGAAATAGGACCACGCACGCACACACACAAACTTCAGTGTGTGCATGCTGTAGAGAATAAAGTTACTTACTGAAGAAGAAAAATGCATATAGATTCTGATACAGACATGATACAATCAAGACAGATTAAGTCACTAGACATACAGATTAGGGGGAGGAGAAAAATCCTTCGAGGACAGCGTACAGATGACAAGCCAGCATTACAAGGAACTCTAAAGGCACATTTCAGGTAATGTGTTCTGTTAAGACCAACCGCTTACACACGCAGGCACAAATCTTAATGGCTACCTCTCCCCCCACCCCCCCGACAATTAACAAAAAAAACAGAGAAGTGCATTTTCAGTAATATTAACACCATTCAGTTAATCTGTTCAGTCCAAATGCTTAGCGGTATTTTCCTTGTGGTGATATGGATTCTCTGCACTACTCCAATCCAAAAAACCCAAACAGGCAGGATTAGTAAAGGTTCAACTGTTGTAGTAGTAAACATTTACTCATCAGAGCCCACTGATCTCTTCTGTGCCCTCTTATAGGGCAACCTCCTCGGTGAAGCTTTATCTAGATTAAAAAGAAAGAAAAAAGAAAGATAGTTAGAACAATTGCTACAGCTACTTCAGATTAGATGCTGCATGACCATGTATTTTTCTCCCTCCCAAATACAAGCCAAACGCCCCTTTTAGTGCAATGCATCACCATAGAGAAGCAAGCTGAAACAACGTAAGGCTTTTTAACATCCCGAATAGAAGGCAACAAAAAAAATAATGTTTCTAGTCTGTAACATGCAATGCCAGGGTGAGGACTATTTGATTTGCCAGCTACTAAAATGCAAAAAAAACAAGCCACCCCAAAACACCAAACCCAACACCATCTCCTGATGAAACTGCATGCTCTGCTGTTTAGAAAAGTTTCATGTTCAATAGTTACACTTCTAGAAAGTTAACTATTTTATCTTTACTGGTTTGAGTTTACCTGCCTGAACAATATGCAATTGACCCTCTTTAAGACAGCTTTGTCTTGCATGAAATATTTCCACATTCATACAGATAAAAAAGCAAAATAAGTGTTTTGGACGTGAAAGAACCACCCTTTTCCAGAAAGCATCCACATTTGACTATGGAGATGTCACTTTGTAATCAGATATCCCATATGGGGAAGCCACCCAGCTTTAGCTGTATGATCACTGGATGCCAGAAGCATCATCCTACATTTAAGACCTTGACAGGCCTGTAACTGTCCTTTACAATGCTGGTCCTTACGTAGGTAGAATTTCAATCCTTGTAACATCATAGAGAAGCTACAATACTTTGTATAAAGTACTAAAGTGATTGCTAAGTGTATCTGTTGACTTAAAAATGCACATTCTCTTAAGCAGAACCATCTTCAATAACTTGGTTTGCATGTGCAAACACAAGGAGCAGCCATCATGCCATCACAAGCCAGTCTGCACAGTATGAAGTGTCTTTCAAGAGTAAAATAGCCAAGAACCTCTGAGGATCTTGAAGGCCATGTATTTCAAAGGATTCCAGTGTAAAGCTCTAATTAAACTAGCCTGGAGCTCAAGAAAAGCACAATTAAGCGCATCTTAAACATGAGTTTTTCCTAGACTTCAGGTATTAAGATATGAATATCTATTTAGCTTAAGAAAGGGATGCGGGACAGCACCCAAACATTGGCAGGATCTTAACCCGTTTAAAGATAGCTTGCTCTTCAGAAAAAAACCCCAAACGTTTAGAGCTTCAGTCTTTCTTGCTAGATTGAGGCTTTTCAAATTCTTGTGTCTACATTTTATATCATGATTCTTGTGTCTCACAGAAGTCAGTGTACAAGCAAGCTAACATTTTCAGAAGTAAAACGCCAGTCCTTATACCTATGTATAAGTACAGTTTAAAAGGGTGAAGAAGTAAAAAAAAAAAAGTCATCATCAACTCCTGGCACAACTTGTTATCAGAGCCTCTAGCCCTTCTACACTGAATAAAGCTCAGAATGATTATTCCATCAGAAAACGAGTCTTTTTCAAGTCAAGGTAGTTCCTGTAAAGGGTTTTCAAAGCACTTATCTCATCTAGGATGCGCTTTGTTTTAAGCGGCTATCTCACCTCACACCAGCCAATGCTACTGGTGGTAGGAGTTCATCTGGGACAAGGAAGGCCCGGAAAGATAAACCTAACTATTAAATTATTATACCCAAGGCTGAGGTTTGTCTCTCACTGAAACAAGAGGGGCTCAGCCATTGGTCGCGATGAGTCCTGCACCCCTCTCATGTAACATCAGCTTGATGCTACCCCAAGGCAGCAGGAAAGGCAAGATGCGCAGCTGCATTTTAGATAAAGGGTTCTGGGAGCTTAGAGGAGACAACAGCACTTCAGCAAGATTCTACTGAAACTATGTTACAACAATATAGCCAGAAATAATATATACACACACATTTATTACACATCAAAACATAAATTTGTATGTATATAAAAGGCAGTTGTGTGTATCTGTTCTGTCATCTTTTACTGCTCATGCTACACCATCAATCACTGCATGCAGGAAGCAGTACTTCTATCCATGTCTAATTATCACATGGACAACACATTAAGCACTTCCACTCTTTAAGTCAACAGAGTTTGCCTCACCTCTTCTACTCTGCACTGAAGCCATGGGAAAGCAAAACAGAAGAGACAGCAAGAGAAGTTAGAAACATCCACAAACACACAAATGGTCTAAAGAAACCAGGTATTTGGTTTACTGTTGGCATTTCAGGTATCAATTAGAACTTAGTAATTTTTGGACTTGTGAAGGACATTATGTGGCTTTAGTTAATACACACTTCTAGTGATTATTTAAAACTTTCATCTATAGGTAAACTGCCAAACAGCTTACAGAAACTTTGACATGACCAGATATTTTGTCCTACTTAAACCTCCTTTGTGATCCAGGTTTTGGGAAGAGGCTTTTACCTGTTAAAAAAAAAAAGTCTACAGAACAAACTGTAAAAGTCATTACCGTATCAAGCAGTGAAGTTTGTTCTATACAAAAACAGGCTGCTAATGTAATAGTCTAATCATTAAGCACCGTGCTTTAGACAGTTTTTTATTCCCCAGAAGAGATGTATGCTGTTCTGAGAAATTGCTATTAGCTATTCAGTTACAACAAATTGATTAAGTAATTGTTATTTTCTAGTTTGTGGAAGGCAGACTACTTACTTATTTGATTTAAAGTTTCTTGGGGAATCCAGCTCATATCAACGTCATTCTGATTTGATGTTCCCATCTCTACTTTCTGTACTGGTCTTTTCCTCTGAAAATTCAAGAAAGAAAAAAGATTTTTCTTTCCACAAAGCTTTGATAGTTATTTCTAATATTTGTGCTAATAATGCTGTATTTAATGAATTGCAGTTATTTCACTAAGTCACAAACTTAAGGCTAGTCAATGTATGAAGTTGTCTTTGTAGCTTAGCTTTAACTATCTTTACTATTAGCGATGTATTCACCTAAGCTTAGCAATACCACTTGCCTTGCCATAGTTATTCTACACAAAGATATCAAGATTTCATGCACACACCTGGGCAAGTTCATTATACCTGTTATGAAAAACAGCTGATGATTAATCAAATTTTGTAATGACCAGTCTCATTATACTTTCTCAGATTAGCACAATATTATTGTATGTCATCTTGCAAAATAGATTTAACAGCACAATAATCATCCCATACTTCTTCCCAAGGGAAGCTACTTCAAAAGTATAGTATGCCAGACTGTACAAAACCATAACCCATGCATTGCATGCAGATGAGACTTCAGCTTTCTACAGCTTTTACTTGCCCAACCACTTATACAGACCAACTCTTGGCTGTTCTAGCATTACAAGTGGAATCCAGAAGGTCCTAGTTAACATTACAGCAAAGCACTGGTAAGAACTAAGTAAAGGACTAGGCAGCTGTTTTCCCTGAAGTTTGACCTGGATTAAACTAAGAGATCGAAATAGAGAGCACAGGCAAAGTCTACCCAGTAAATACCCAATCAGTAGCTGCACACAGCCAGTGACTGCAAGGTACTAAAGCTTCCAATTTAACCATTCAGTGTGGGGCCAAAGAGCAGACCAAAAGAGCATTAGGTAAGAAGTCTAAATGTCTCCAATTAAGAACATTTTTTTAAAAATGCCCTGGTTTTCACAGTAATCTCTAAGCTCTTAGTTCTAAAAGTAAATCTTAAATTCTATGTGTACCATGGTATGCCAGAAGCAATTACTGAACTGCTTTCTTTTTGTATCGGTCAGGTCTTGTATTAACAAGGACACAGAGAAAATACACTACTCACCTTCCTAGATTCTAGTAACTGATGCAGGCCAACAATGACAAGTAGACCAAGTCCAGCCAGGAACATGTACATGAAGATCCTTTAAAAAAAAAAAAAAAAAACAGTTTAAGAAACCATTAACTAAAAATCTTAAGTGTTTAAGAGAGTTTACAAAGATGCATGGAAATTAAGCCTAGCTTTGGCCACACGCCCACTTGATCTTTCCTAAGAACTTTTGTAGTAGGTGGGTGGGGAAGAAAAAAAACACCCCAAAAATGAATCTGAAACTGAAGTGCTAACAAATATAAAATAATTATTCTGACTTCAATTTCAGAAACTGTAATCCTGAATTTAACTCTGAACAACAGAACATTTGAAAAATGCCATATAAACTGGGAAACTGTTATAAATAATTATTGAAATTTAGTAACTGGAAGAACTCTTTTGCAGTATCATGTTTCAAGACATTGGGTCACAGTTAATATTTATGTTTGCGACTGCTTTAATCACTTACAAAACCCTCAAAAAAATCTCTTATATGCTTTTAGTATGCTACTGCAAAGCAGGTACTGCTAGGATACTAATTTATTGCCAACAGAGCTTTGAAAGGCCTTAACTGTGTTCCACAGTTAGAATGCTACCAATGCAAACAATCATTTTTTTTAATCTGTGCATTTTGGTTTGTTTTGAAGAATTCTACCCGAAATACCTGTTGATACTTAGCAAAGGGTGAACATAAGTTATATTTAAAATTCATTGAGGGAGCAGGCACAAGTTTACAAGTTGAACATCTTAGCTCATATTTATAACAAAGGAAATTATACAGTTAAACTATAGAAGAGACTTAACTGAACACCACTGTTTTAGAGTAATTATCTATTCACAGGACATTAACTCAAATTGGTTCTAATAATTTGAATTCTTTTGGTAGTTCTTTTATCGGAGTACCACATTCAATAAAATAAGGACATGAAAACTATTGCCATTGGCCCCATCAATAACCTGTTCCACCAGCATATCAACTAAACTTAAATCTCCAGCCTCCTTACGTTTCTCCATCCAGCCCATCTTCTTTTTCAATAATTGTAACAGTTTGATTGAAGACAGCATCTTGAAACACATTGCCCTAGAACAAAGTTTCCACGTAACATTTAAAAGTCAGCTCTTGAATACACACATAAATGTTTATCTTTTTCCATATTCTTGGAAAAACTCTAGAAAGCAAGCAGTATCTCCTGCACAAAGTTTATAAGCAGCACAAATTTGATTCAACATTTAAAAGCACAAACTTTCTGGTGCAATTACAAAGAACAGTCTTGATATTGACAAGATATTCACATCTGGCCTCGAAGATGTTATTTCCTATAACATGAGATATTACATATGAAGGGTTCTTATTACATCAAAACACAAAAGTGCAGAAGACTGTTAAACTTTGACATGCACTCAAAAAGAAAATAAACCCCTATTTTAATCCTCATTTATGCTTTTGGATAGGCTTCCCGCAGATTGCAACTACTGGTCATTTATTTGCTCAAAGTGAAGCGTGCAGATGGGATTCAGGCTGAGAGTTAAGTTTGTCAGCAAAGCTCAATCTGAAAAGCTCAGTGAAATTTAAGTTATCCTAAGGAAATGTTTAGTTTTGAGATTTTCTTTTTGGTTTGTTTGTTTTTTTAAATGAGTACAGCCCAGTACTATACAACTCTGAGGCATTCTAGCTGCCACTGATAACTTCAAGTCTAACACATATGGAACTAAAGTGTACATGAGGGGCTCTTGTGAAACATGTAGACAGTTGATTACTGTGGTTATGTACCTACTGATTCACTTAAAAGCCACAAAGAACGTTCACTGTCTGAAGAGGAAGTAACTTGACTAAGCAGTTCCTTCCTGACATTTCCACATCAACTAGAAATATTAAAGTGATTTACAATGCCAGGCTTACATTTACATCTCTGTAGTTGAGATTGATAACTAGTCCGAAAGGCCGACCACCCATAGGCTCAGCAGGGATGAAAGAGTACTCAAACGTGGCTTGTCTCTGTGGTGGAACTACTGTATTCAGAGGGAGGGCTGTGAAGTTCTGGATGTAAAACTGGTAGTCTTGAGGATACCGGAAGGAAGCATCGAGAGACTCGACAATGAAATCCTCTGTACCCTTATTGGTGAAGCCCACCAGGAATTTTACAATGTTGTTTGCTGGAAAGTCTAGAACAAAAAAATATTAAACCATTAGAAGCTTCATCAACACACCTAGCCTGTTTCTAAACAGGGAGTCTAGAACGGATTATAGTTTTTTAGAGCTTTGCTATTTTATGCACACATTGATATAATAGTTAGTCTAAGCAACGTAAAGAAGATGGTAGATTAGCACAGGACTCTTACCTTCACCTTTCACAAATAAGATGGTTGTATCAGCACTAGGTGATGCTTTAGGTTCTCCTGACAAGTCCTCCTCTTCTTTTTCTTCTGTCTAAGACAAGAGACTTTTTTGAAAAATCCTATAGTGAAGCAAAGGCCGTGCTTGTTCCATAAGAATCTTGTGTGTCAAAGCACGCAACAATGGCAAGCATTAGCACCAGTCCCGGCTGTTGCAGGATTGGCAAGCACATGGTCTGTTCTTCTTCTAGATTTGATTCGCATAATTTTCAACATTTATCCTTCTACTTGCTACATTCGACACAATGACTAATCTCAGCTGCATTTAGCTGTATTGAAAGGTTTCTTATCAGAAAGCAACGGTGAGGGCCCTGTTTAGGGGTGGAAGGAACAGAATCTAAATGTGTCCGCATCTAAGCTATTTCTGTTTAGAAAGCAAGCATTTCCACAGTTATAGACAACCATAAGGCTAATGAGAGTTACTTTCACTAACAAGGGAGCGCTTATAGAAGCTTCCTATTCAGCTTTAATAAATTAAATGTTGTGTGTGCCTGGAAATGGTTAGACTGTTGGATTTAAATAAGTTCTTGGATTCAACTGTTCAAGCTCACCTTTGTGATGATTCGCTTTTTAATTTGGAAAATGCAAGTATTAAGGGCTTATTTTCCACACGGGGATCACAGGATCACCACCTCCTCCACCAAATAAAAACAAGGCTGACCCCATTTTGAACTGTCCGAACTAATTGCTTGTGAGTTAATTAGATCATTTGATTTCACTGCTTAAACAACCACCCGAAGCAATACATACCCTACTGGATCAGTCATACATGTACCATGATCCAGGGAAGCCATGAACTAGAACTGAGCACCTAACATCTCGATTTCAAGATGCTGTGCAAAACTACCTTTTAGTGACAAATAAAAGAAACTGCCTAAAAAGCGTAATGTTTTGCACATGAGTCTAGCCATCAAAAGACAACTACATCCAAAATTTATTTAATAATATTCTGGCTGTACTGGATCCCTAGCATACCTCCTACCACTTAGGAAAACTGGCTGACCGCAAGCTCATCAGCATCAGTAAAAATCTAATAGAATCAAAGAACAGCTTACAAAGTCTCAATTTCTACGTATGTCTACTTCTCTGCTTAACAGTGTCACAAACTTTTAAATTTTACACCAGAAATTTTTGTACCAAGTCAAGTACACTAAGTGTCTAGCAAGCCTAATACTCTACTGCTACAAGCAGATCACATAACTACATAAATTATTTCACTCAGTCAAGCCGAAACAAGTGACTCCAAAGAGGAATATGGCCACTGGTATAACAGGCATACACTGCAACAAGTGTCAGAGACTAGGAACGCAGTAAGCGAAAACAGGCTGCAAAACCAAGGTTTTCCGCACCAATACTGAGCTTAACCAAGAACTAAGATTCTGTTTTCCCTTGAAAAATCAATAGCAAAGAAGCCAGAATGAAGTAGTCCTATACCCCAACGTCCTTCTCAGTTTACGAAGACGCAGCTTAAGCTGGAAAAGAACTACATGGGGCTGATAAAGAACTACTATTAGAATCTGGTTCTCTCACTTGGTGTGTTCTTTTTTGTGAACTTCAGTCTTGGTAGTCAGAAATCGGACTGTTCCCATGTAATTTTTCAGCTGACAATTCAGGATGACAAGACAAATCCTGCTGAAACTTCAAATCGAACCCAAGTTTAATTGGAGACTTTGAGACAGCTATCTGGAAACAGCAATGCTATTAAACTCTAAACTATCTAGCTTCAAATACTTTTGGTCTAATTCATACTTACGAAGTACTATTTGTGTACAATTACCAAGTCTGTTGGCTCATCTTCTTCAACTTCAGCTTCGTCATCTTCATCTTCAACTACCGTATCTTCCACGGCTTCCTCATCTTCTGTAGCATCTTGAGCTGCAACTAATAAACCTGAACCTACCAAAGCAAAACGCAAATACAAGAAAGCCTTTTCAATGTCTAGTCAATCAACAGAAAATTGACATTGTAGCACAATTTTCAAACTAATGTTTGAAGAATTTCTTAAAAATCTGTCAAATACAGTGTTTTGAAGCCTCAGCTGCAAAACCCTCACATTCAAATGATTGTCTGTGTTGATCTTTGTCTTTTTCCTTCTCTACTAACTTTCTGAACCACTCATTTATGTGCCACTAAGGTCAAACCCAAAAAGTTTACAGCTGGATAACAAGTTCAGCATTCACACAGCAATGCTTAAATTCGCAGAGGGCAACTAGCTTGCCTTAAAAACTATTGTTTAATTTTTCAACAGGTTGATGTATTAAAATATTTCAACGTTGTTTTGTCATTACAAATATAAAAAGACATTGCTATTGCCAGGAAGTGAGGGAATACTGTTCCTTAGAAGATGAGTAAGTTTAGTAAGTGATTAGCATGTCCTTTTCATCCTGCTGGTATCAGAACACCATGCTTTCACAGGTAATTAAAAATGTATTATTTTTGCACTTCTTTTCATTCAAGTTTTAAAACCCAGTCCTTTTTAATATGACCTCCTCAATACCATGTACTGCTGCCTCCATATGTTCAACTGAACCCTAGTCAGAAAAGAAATCTGATCTAGAGCGAGGCTCCGACACAGCTGCAGTCGGACAGTTCATCGCCTCTTCGCTTTCCTGGAGCCGAGTCTCATACATTCAAACACTGGGCAGGGACGATTAATACAAACAGCAGCAACAGGACAAAGTTCTGTCTGTTTGCACGTGCAGGCTCGCCTGAGAACTGAAAAAATACAAACAACACTACATTGTGATGGTTTGGGTTTTTTTTTTCTTAATAAAGCTAACGTTTTCCAAAAGTGAAGGAGTAGAAATGAATGGATGATTGATTTATACATGCCCGGAAAAAAAAAATTAATATCTAATCGCTATGAATAAAAATTTTAAACAAATATTTTAAAACTTTTACGGGGAATGAGAATCCTTGAGCAGGACGAGTATATCCAAGGACTTCAGGATTGTCAGTCAGAAAAAGCAAATACAACCCCCCTCCTCTTAAACGTCTTTAGAAGGTCCACTCAAAAGACCTTCGCTCAACCACGTGCGATACTTAAAGGCTAACTACGCCAATTTTTATTTGCTGAAGTTTTTAACACTTGTAAGTCTTGATTATTTTCTTTTTCCC
>VXBO01001420.1:524776-562690 GCA_013400135.1 Rhinoptilus africanus | reverse complement strand
GGCGGGTGGCCGGGGTGGGTGTGGGAGAGGGCAGGGCCGCCGCTCGGCCAGCACGGCGGCGGCGGGGTGGGGGGCTGTGGTAACGCCGGGCGTGCCAGGCCTGTTCGGCCTCGTTAGCGTGTGGTGAGAGGAGGGCGAGGATATTCCTTTTGTAGAATAGACTAATTTACATCTCCAGAAAGCCAGGTGAAGCGCCTTACTGAAACAAATGCTATAACAAAACTTCACTGCTCCGCGTTGCTTTAGAATAACTGGCTTTGAGTCATATATTTGATCGTTTATTTGAAAAAGTGTTTTCCGAAGCGCAATGGGCAATGCATATGAAAAAGCTATGTTGCCTTTATCTCGGGTGTTCTCTTGGTCTAGAGCACAAGTCTTAGGAATAATTTCTTCACCAAAAGGGTTATCAAACATTGGAACAGGCTGCCCTGGGAAGTGGGTGAGACAACATCCCTGGAGGTATTTAAAAGATGAGCAGACATGGCGCTTCGAGACATGGTTTAGTGGTGGTTTTGGCAGTGTTTGATTAATGGTTGGACTCGATGATCCTAAAGGTCCCTTGCAACCTAGTCGATTCTGTGATTCGATTCTATGATAAATGAAGTGTAAGGCTTATTAAGATGGAAAGCCTTCCCAAATCCCACAGTCAAAACAATTGCAGGGGGGTGGGAACTAGATGATCGTTAAGGTCCCTTCCAAACCTGACAATTCTATGATTCAGTGAAAATACCAAGGCGAAAACCAGCCCCAAAGCTTTCTCTTTTCTCACAAAGTTAATTTGGCAATCTGCATGCAGGGTACAATGAAACATGAGTAGCGTTAAGTCATATTCCATATTTTGTTTTAACTTTTGTCATTTGTGCATACGCAGCTTGCTGTGATGCCAATGGTAAATGGAGTCTTGAATCTTTCACCTTTAGTTTTCCACATTATTTTCATTCATTTGATTTTGAACCTGCAAATTAAGCAAAACAAAAAACCCCCAATGTTACCTTTCTATTAAAGTTTCATCTTAATCATATTTTTAACATGCCGAAAACATTACTGAAATGCTGTTAAGTATTGACTGAAGATGAAGCATGATTATGAAAACTGAAAAACATCCATTGGTACTGATAAAAGTAATTCCTGTCAGATGATATCCACTGTTATATAATGCTACTTTTTCTGCAAGGGTCTTTACATTTGTTTAACACAATCTTTGGCCAAACATGTTTAACTTAACCTAGCCATGATTTGGTTGTTTTGTGTTTTTGTTAGGTTGTTTTGGAAAAGCAGCTAAATATTTTTCCTTGGAGGAAATAAATGAGAGAATGCTAGTATGCTATAGGAGGCTTTCTATTTAGCACTGTAGGATTTGAAACCTTTTGCATCTTCCCAATTAGTGGCTACGTACTTTAGATGCTGCTTTTCCATCTGAGTTAACTGATCCTGATGTTACTAATTAATTAACCTGTGTGGTGCTCTTAACTGAGTTTGCATGTGGTGGGGACACATGAAAGGTGTTAATTAAAAGTGTGTATAAAAATAATTGATATACCTTGCCTGGCTTTAGCAAAACACCAAGCCCAGACTGACTGCAATATTACAGCTGTGCCTGAAAGGCTGCAGCTCTTCTGTGCTAAGTACTCTACCCATATTAAACAATTTATAATCTGAAAGGAAAGACTGTGTGAATAACTGAAGAAAGCTGCAGAGATACATACTTTTTTTTTTTTTTGGACAGACTGCTCTCTATGTGTATTCACAGGCATAACAAAGTGTCGACAATAATTGCCATTGTTGTAGCTTTTAGATTTGACATCTCTTATATCAGATGCTAATTCTGAGAATCCTGGAGTTCAGTGGGAGTTCACGTTGCCCACGGGAATTCTGCATGTGGGTATAGTTATGTACGAGCATTGTATCCTTGCATTTTAAAAAGATTTTCAATTAGAAATTACAGGTGAAGCTGTTGTTAGGAAAAAAGCCTTCAGTTTCATAAGATGTATTACAAAAAAGGTGAGCGTTCATAATGTCCAGGGACTGTAAATAAAGTTTACCTCATGTTTTCACGTTCTCCCAGATGTGTTTCTTTTTCTAAAATACCAGCAAAAGACAAATTGTTGTTTATGTTCATATAGAGAGACTTCTTATTTCTGCATTAATACTTGCTTTTGGCATGGCAAAGTGTTTAAGAATCTATTGTACTGCCTTATCAGCATTCACTTAGTGTCTTTTGAGAGAGAGATTCAGGAAAGTGCTGTTAGGAGCAGTGTCATACATACAGTCCTAATCTGTTGTCTGCTTCCTGTTTCTCAGTTTTGCATGGTGTACTGGAAGAAACTGGATGAAATTTAATCTGACTAGGACAGGGATCCTATTTGTAATGTAGAGGTAAATTTTGCTGGTAGAATCAAGAGGTTCACTTTATCACTTGCTCTGCTAGTTTTCCTGATATTTTGTATGCTAACAATTTTTTTTTTCCCCTCAGCTGTTTTTTTCAGGACTTTGCTGTAGCTGTCCATACCTTGCAGTGCCCCCATATGCCGAGAACTGCAGTACTTCCCAATTCTCTTCAGGTTCAGGTCAATGCAATAGTTTTGATGAGTAATCCCCCTAATCAAGTGCACACTGAAAAGGTAGCTTGTTGTTTTTGCTGGGAATTTTCATGGGCTCACAGATGAGACCGTTTTTTCTGCTTTTCAGAAAGTGTTAAAAGCCGTAAAATTTTCTTGTAATAGTTGGTGATTTCCTACCCTTCTGTATTTTGTAGTGCCTGCTGAAATCAGAAGAGTTAATCCTATACTTCGAGAAGTACATGAAGTATTCTCTCTTCCATTACTTTATGTGGTTTAGAGAAGTAATTCTTTGGATATGGAATTCTGAGGATTTTTTCCTAGTAATTTCTATAGTACTTTTCAAAATGACAGTTGGACCTATGGAGGTGTTATTCTCTCTCACCACTCATTATAACTCTGGGATATCAACACACGTGAAATTGATGTGGGCAGAAAGTACTCGTATCACAAACCTCAGCCCTGGGAGTCCTGTCAGCTGCTTCTGACCGGGTGCTGGTACAGGAGGCGAACCAATGTTCACAGGAGCTCTTAATGAAATCTGCTGAATTTTGGCCTGAATTGTGGGATTTCTTTCAAAGTCAGTGTTTTCCCTTTTTTTTTTTTTTGTTTTCAGGAAGCAATTTTAGTTACCCTGTTGCAGCAAAATTGTCCCAAAGGCACACAAGTTTCGTATTTTATCTGAAAAAAAAAAAGATCTGAGTATCTACCTGATATGAATACATGGAGAAATTGTGTTCCATGAGCTTGAGCTTGACTAATCAGATGTCTTTCTGAGAAGCAGAAAGAATCAACTGAAAAATCTAGTAATCTAGAGAAATTTGTCATCACCAACCATGATTGCTTAATCAGATTTATGAATTCCATATGCTGCAACAGGAAATTCTGTGCGATGGCAACAGGAGAGGAACTGTGGAGCACCCTTTGCCCACCTTAAGACTCTTTGCAAAGCTTTGCTTCAAGGTTGGGGTGATGGTTTTGCAATATATACAGCTTAAAGCGTACAGGTTCTTTTTAGTGACCAGATTTTTGATCTTGCATCTGCAGGAAGAGCAAACCCAAAGTTGCTGGCAGCAAAAGATACAAAGCTATTTTTATTCTATAGTATAATGATTGCTACTAATTCAGCAATAGTCTGGCTATTTGGCAGATTTATGTCATTGTGGACGTGGAATTCATAAGTCTAGTCTTTCTCACCAAAGAGAAGGGTGCTGCACTGTAAAAAGTACAAAGTTGGAGAGAGTCCTGACTTCTGAAGAGTTCCCCAATTGCATCTAAGTGTTTTAGCTGTGGGACACTAGTAAAGGGAGAACCTAATAGAATATCCTAAGTCTCTATCTTACCTTCTTCAAGTAAAAGGTCAAGTCTTTTGAGTTAAACAGTTTAATTAACTGTAACAGTTTAATGAACTGTCAACTGTTAAATTACTGTATATAAAGAATAATTAATATGTGCAACATTTTTAAATGCTGCAAGAAAATATAGCCTGAAGTTCAGAATGGATTTGTGGTTTTAGTGGTACTAAAGATTCATCATGCCCATTTAATGGTGTTTATCTTCTAATCCTTGTGTATTGGTTGTAACCTAGCTGGAAATGACAGAGGTCAACATCAAGATTACAAATTACGTTCGCATTTCTGAATGCAAATCAAACAGATTGATAGGTGTGAGAGTTTACTTGTAATAGAGCCTAGGTGGCACTGTGGCTTAAGGTACCAGCATTTCCTTTTTACATAATTTGGACTCGTACTGTGGAAGAGTTAGGGAGTGGAAATGAGTCTGACGTGGTTGTGCACAGCTGACTGCCACGGTTCAGAACTGATGACCAGTGTGTTCTGGAGGGGCTCGGGGCTTACACCAGATGTGGATGTGGTTCACCAGTGGCAAGCTCGGAGGTGAAAGGCCACAAACCACCTTCCCACAGTCCAGCAAGAGATCCCATATGTTTTTTTTTATATCAGAAGTAAAATGGGACAAATATCCACTGTTTAGTTTGGGGCTTTTTTGCTGGTGTTCCGAGTTCCTTGATGCACACTTTTATTTCTTTTGATTGTACTACATTACAGTCCTGAAAGACAGCAGGGATGTGTGGTTGCCGCTAAGAAAAACGCGTCCAGTTCTGAACGCTATCATGCCTATGCAGTTTGTCTTCCTCAGAAGGTCTAAATAATAATAGGTGTGGTGTTGATAAGGCATAAGCCTTTGAAGGAGGATGAGGAAGAGGGAATGAGGACATCCCTGTGCTAGAGAAGTTACCAGGCTGACGAGATGCTACGTGCTGCTGGCAGTGTTCAGCTGTCTTTAGTGCCGCCCTATCCTTCTGCTGTGTTTGTGTAACGAGGTGTAGTGCAACAGACTTAAATTTTACTGTCTGTGTGTGCTCTTGCATCCCTCCCAAAGGAGCTCGAGTAGCTGTCTAGCCAGGAGCTAGTAGCAAGTACTCAAACAGTAAGCTGAGGAGGCCTGCATATCTTGTATCATGTATTTATTCTCTAGGACATTAACGCACTGCAGGGCCCTAATCAGCTTTCAGACTCCGTCGTATAAACTCAATATGAACTCAGAAAAGCAAGGAGCAAGAGGGAAAGGGGCACAGCACACAGTAATATTTATATTGGCAGTGCTCAATACATCAAATAAACCTCCAACCTCTAACTTCTATCATTGTGAATAACGCTGAACTTACCTCAGTAACATGGTCTTGGAAAGTTTTCATTTCATTCATTAACTGGCCAGTGATTGCTACGTTTTTCATGTACTTGTGGAACTAAATATTCATGGTAATAAAATTTGAGACTCATCTGTCATTTATATATACCTTGTCTTATAAAAACTTGTCAATTGCAGGAGCAGCTTTTAAGAACAGACTGTCGGTGATAAACCCTGAGCTGGAAATAATGCTTTATACATTCTGTGCGGAGCCTCTTTCTATTGTGTATCTTAGAACATTCTTTTAGCTATAGAATCACAGCTATCAAATGTAACCAGCTGTTCAGATCTTTGTGTCATGCCCTTCAGTCTGTACATTCAGTTATCTTCAGGTAGCTTGGGTTTTTCTCCATTAAATTTTATTTAGTTGGCCTGAGAGATAAGCCTGTAGAGTAAGTTACGAAGCAACTAAACCTTTTTGTTAGACTCTCTCTCCCTGTGTGGGAGGTGAGGAACATCAGCTGCTGGGCTTGCCTGGAGAACGTAAAGCCTGCAGAGTAAAGGAGCTGTAGGTTCAGTTCACATCATTACTGTCTGTTCCTTCTTTGGGTGGAAGTGTCTCCTAAAGGATCCGTATATACACTGGGATGCTGCACATCGAGTACTGTACATCCTCAGGCACGTGCTTCTCATATTCGTTAGAGTCACTGAAAGCATTTCTTGACTCCATTCTTGATCATTTTCCCAACTAAGTATATGTTACTGAGTATATAATGCAAATAATTTGACTCATTTTGGCTTATGCTATAATGGAAACCTTCAGGTTTGTTTTAGAAATGACTAATTTAATAGAAGGACGTAACACCTAGTGTCATAGGTGAAGGGTGCTTTTTTCTGAGTAATTTCCAAAGTGACCTGTAAATCTGATAATTAAATCTCAGTAGGCATTATGATGATAGAAAACTGATATGATATTATGTGTAATAGTAGGCATAATTATGTGTTTACTGGACATAATCAAATAAGCAACAATTTGAAGAGTAAATTTCTTTTACTGGGAGGCAAAGTATGATGAAAACACTGTGAATCAAATAGGTTTCATAATGAGTCCAGTAAAAAGAATTACTAAGATTTCTATATTCTTGTACCACAGAACCTTTCTTAATCAGCTGGACAGACCCATCTGTACATTCCTCAAGCATTCAGGAAAGATACACCTTTACCTCTAAGGTTTTCTTTTCAAGGGTAAGAGTCTTCACTTTTTCTTGCAGCTCAATAATAGCTTAATTCTTATTTTCAGTGGGTAAAAAGATGATCTATGTCCTAGTGAGTGTAACGGTGGTGAAAAGTTAACAGTGTTTGAACAGACAGAGAACCAAAATTTAGCACAGGGTTCATCACTGCCTTTCCTTTGAGTTAACTGAAGGGTAACTGAGGTGTCTTGAACAAGACCAGCTATGGCAAGTGGCAAAGAGAATTACTAGGAGAAACTGGAACACTCCAGTCGTAAGATTCTGAGTGCATAAGCTACTGATAGGTAATTAATATTGTATTTATTTAATAATTTTCTTTTTGAGTTTTAAAATACAGTACATATTGTGAAACCTAACATAGCATGTGTGTTTGAGGCCTTCTGAGCCTCTATTGAGACATGTTTAGTAATGTTAGTAAGGGAAGAGAATCTAAGAGCATGCCAGTGTCATTTGTCGTATACGGTGAAAGAAAAATTATATTTTCAGCCTAAAGTCTGTAGAATAGGGAAATAAAATACAGCCAGTAAGAGAACATGTACATGTAATTACGTATGGATTAATCAATAAATAAGAAAAACCCCTATGGCTATGGTAGAGTTGTCAATGTTAAAGAAAGGAAAAAAAAAAGGGGGGGGGAGAATTGAAGATTCAGTTAATTCCTAGACATTACGCTTTATGCAGTGGGAAATGAACAAAGCAGATATGTTTTCGTTGTTGCATGGCTTTAGGTACTATTACCGGTACTTTCAAATTTGAACAATATGTTCTGGGTCTGAAGACCTTTTTCTTTCCCTGCTCAGTGAAGAAGGATCAAAGCTCTTTCAACAAGGAAAAAAATATTTTCTTTTACGTATAAAATAGCACTTTATTACTGATTCAGTTTTGCAACTAAACCCAAGCATGTTGCATTTCATTCTGGGTTTTGTTTTGTCATGACTCTATTTTTCAGACAATTTATATAAAAATTTAGCGATACCAAATCAATACATGATCTAATGAAATGAAGTGGTAAAATAACATATTTAACCTTTGTCAGGGGCACCAGGAGTGTTACCAAACAGTATGAAACAGTGATTCACAGATCATCAGCTGGAGGAGATGCTGACTTTTCAGAGGTTGAAATCTTTCAGAGTCACTGGGACTCTTGTCAGACCCTGTTGCTGTTACCACCTCACCCAGGTACTATGGGATCACCATCTTCTGACCCCTGTTCCGTGTGGATCAGCCCCATTCTTGCGTGCTCCCTGACAGTTAGTGTGGGTTTTCTTGAGCCCTTGCCCCCAGGGTTCCCTGACAGTTCCTAGTCGGTCTCCAGATCCTTGCTAAGACTGCAGCCAGGCTACCAAAGCAGATCACGACCCTGAATCCGAGGTGACCCCTGCCTCCAGGTCCCTGAACTCTCTCATGGGGAGTTGGTGAGGGTATGAGGGTTTATAAATCAGATGTGGCTAACCTCTCTCATCTAGCCAGCAGTCAGCGGTGATCTGCCAGTTCTTGGGAGCCTCATATGGCCTAGATGCCAGCAACAAGGCAAATAGTGCAGAGGTCTGTCACAGGACCTGTCTAATTTATTATTTTTATCAATGATTTGGAGGAGGAAAAACTGTTTGTAAGGTTTGCAGATGGTGCCAAATCGGGTGGTGGCGGTGGCCGAGCAGCTACGCTTGGGTGCAGGGCTGCCACCCAGAGGGACCTAGGCATGCTGCAGGAACCAGCCAACGAACCCTGTGAAATTCAGCAGAGACAGAGTCCTGCACCAAGGAAAGGAAGAGCCCCAGTCAACAGAACAGGCTGGGGACTGACTGGCCAGGGAGAAGCTTCTGCTAAGGAGGAACTGGGAGGTCCTTGTAAACGCTAAGCTGCCATGAGCCAGCAGCATCAAAGGCCAAGAGCATGCTGGGCTGTCTCAAGAGGAGCACAGCCAGCAGCACATCAAGGCGAGTGACTGTTACCTCTCTAATCAGTGTTACAGTGCGTCTGGATTACTGTGTCTGGTCTCGAACCTCCCCAGCCCAGGGAAGATACAGGCAAAACTGTGTCTAGAAGCTTCTGCAATGTTGAAGATAGAAGATGTCAGACTTTGCAACATTCACATTCCAATCCTTTAATTCCTTTTCCCCTTGAAGAAGTGAAAAAAGGCCATTATCGTAGCTATTTATTCCTGCGCTTATTTCAAATAATAAATTTGCAAAGTGTTTGATCACTGCTTGAAATTAGATGATTGCATAAATATCTGTATAAGACAAAATTCTACACTGGGACTGAAGTCCGGTAAAGGACTTAGGAGAAGGAGTGCTTTCTTAACTTGAGAGTTCTTGAAGAGAAACACAAGTTTATATATTGCCCTGGTTTTCAAATTCTTGGTCAGAAGTCTCAGCTTGAGTCAGTGGAAGTTTGTGCCGAGAAGGGAAGGGGAACTGCTCTACATGGCAGCTCGGAACTCCGTAGATACTGATGATGTTTGGAGTGTAGTATCACTCTGAAATACACCTTGGCGGTCTGTGATTCCCTGACTTCATCCTATCTCTCTTCCCATCTGGCAGTTTCAAGCTGCAGGAAGCGGTTTTGTTCTTGGTCTTTCACCCTCTGTTGCTGCAGCTTTTGGTTCTCTCTTCTAAACTCACAAATCTGCTGTTGCCATTTCTTCACCTCAGCTCGTTTGTTGCCAGATCCTGCTGGCAGGATTCAAAGCTGAGCAGTCAGCTTATTCTGCTCGCGTCGCAGCTGTTGACCTTCTGCCAGCCAGCCATCCTTTTGTCCCTGGAATCTTGGTTGCAAGGATAGAAGCCATTTCTGTGTGTTCTCCTTTTCTTCCCTTAGCACATGCAGGGCTGAAATTACAGTCTTGGCCTCATGTTTCTGCTTTTTTCTGAGCTCCTGTATCTACCATCTTTCTTGTGTAAGGTATGATCCAGCTCCAGGCACTGTCTCCTAAGCCCAGTTCTGCCTCATGCTTTATTTGAAGGAGATAATACACAGATTTAAGTTTTCCACATGCTTCAGAAGGGCTTTATTTTTCGGTCCCAGCATCCTCAAGACATTTGATACCACTGAATAAAGTTTCCTGTGTAACGATCGGCCAACTTCTAGCCTAACTTTTCTCCTTTGTGAATTTGCCTTTTGTTTCACTTCAGTCTTCAGTATCCTTCTTTAACTTACAGTTTTTCCTGAATGCTGTTGCTGGACAGTTTTTATTTTTAACTCTTCCAAATTGGTCTTCAGAAAAATGTTTTCATAGCAAGAATCAGTAAGCCTTGTTGGCTGTTTCTTGCGATGCTGCTTCAACCTCCTAGTCACATAAGGTAGACCTAAATTGCATTCATTAAGCAGTACTTTTCCCCTGTATTTAACCTTCTCCAAAACCATGTCATCACACTGAAGATCCATGATTTGGGTTTGTTCTTCCAGAGCCTGCTGCAGCTCCTTGATGACCCCACTGAAGTTTGTAATTGTCTCCTGAAATGATAATTTTTTCAAATGGTAATTGGAATATTTGGTTCCATACATATCTAAGAATGCTTCATAAGGACTCAGACAGTGGGTCCCTCTTCTCTGAGTGGAGAGAATCCCTTTATTGCTTGCATCTTCTCGCTTCTGTTCTTCTTGGGAGCAAGTGATATCTCAGAATGCTGGAGTAAAAAATCCTTATCGGCTTTCGGCATTTCCTAGGAGGATCAACCACGTTCTGTCATCAACTAATTAGAAAAATATGAGGTTACACAGCTTGACAGTAATCTATTTGGAGAAGGTGAAAAGTCAACTGTGGCTAAATTTGAGTAAGCTTCACCTGTACTGTTACAGTACTAGTGGAGTGACACCATTCTGGTGCAAAACAAGAGGTGACACACTCTGTACCATTTACGCCAACTATTTTTTCCACTCACTTCAGTGGAAATTTTCCATCTGTGCAAGTGAGTGTGGGCCTGCACAATAAACTGATGAGAGTGAAAGAGACCACCCCTCTACAGTGCCTACAGATTTTGCACCTGCATCAAGCTCCAGTGGAGTGAAAAGCCTGAAGAACGTCACTGTCAGATTTTGGCCTAACTCACAGTAATCTCTTGTTTTAAAGCAAGAATTAAAAAAAAGTAGAAATCAAAATTAAACTATCGGCCAGCCAGCTTGTTTCTTGAAAATGGAGAAAAAGCAATATTTACATTAAAGCAGTAAGAAATACACGTCTGTCCAATGTTCTACTGAATTTTGGGAAGGCCGATAAAAGGGAGATTTTACTTATTGAAGAAAAACATAGAAGGCAAAAAACTGTTTGAAATGATGCTGATTTAGTCTGTTGGAAGGAGTGGGACAGTCAGAATATCCTACAATACTTTATGTAATAGGCCATACAAGTTTTTTTGCTGAATTCCCTAGATACTATGATAAAATCAATAACAAACAGGAGTAGGGTTTGAGCCACCATTTAAAAATGGTGTTTTATTTCTTTTTCTTACCCTATCCGTCACTGGAAAAGATAGAAAACTATAAGAAAAAAGCATCTCAGATTCTGGTAGAAACTCTCTCTCTCGGTACTTCCTCTTTTGTTGTACTGTATTACACTTCTTTATACCTCTTGTCGCTTCTCTGTTTGATTGTGTCAGACCTGGCGTATAGACTGTGTTCTCATGCAAGGAATCAGACGATACGCTGCTGTTGCTCTCTCTCCGGTTGTTTGGAGGCTCTGTCTGTCGTCCAGTTTGGCTGCCTACCAAAAGCGTGTAATTTGTAACCTCTAATAATGTGTAATGCGTGGAATTAAACAAAATGAAATTTAAAAATGAATTCCAATGAAAAATTCTAATCATTTGTAGCCTGAATGGGAACTCCAATGAGAATGCACTGCCCCTTGCATTCGTTACTCAGTTCATTCACGGCACAACTCCAGCACCTGCATTTGATATTTTTAACACTTCTTTTGTATTACGCATCTGGGAAGCCCAGCGCTCCCCTGTAAAATACTGCAATGCACATGTGATGTAAAGCACTACTACTAGCTTTATCAGAGAAAGGTATTTTCATCGTTCAAGCCTCCATTCAGGCAGTGTGAAATCTTAACCATGACTTCTTCTGGAGCGGGAGTTTTGCAAGCCAAGTTCAAATTACCTCCTCCAGAAAACACTTTCTCACTAGCAAAACCTGGATAGATCTTGAAGAGAGACATGGGGTCGAGTGAGAAAATAAGAAACAACTTTGATGGAGGATTCTCTAATAATGCAATCCAGCAGCGACTCCCCTGTTCCTACAAATGGCTCTTCATGAGGAACTACAGGGGACTTCACTGATAATTGTTCTGGCAACAAAACCTCTCCTCTCCCGCGTTCCTGCAATTCTTTTTTTAATGGTGCCTTCTCCATCTATGTTTCCTTCTCGCCAGCCCAGCATTCTCCTTTGATGTGCTGGCTCTTCTTTGCCTGTGGATTTCTCCTCTGGGAAAAATGTGTCCACACCCGAAGACTCCTTCCAGCTGGCTACGCAGAAAGGTGTGTTGCTTCTACAGCAAGCGTTTCTATGACGTAGTGACTCCGTTCTTTTCTGAGAAGTATCTTGAAAATTCAGACAGAATAAAAAAGAATTAAGTTTCTTATAATGGTTCCAAAGAATATTTGTGGAGATAATGTAATGTAGCTGTGGCGAATAAGTACTTTCTTTGGAACTTAACACGATGCATGTATCATTTGCCTCCTGAGCCTGTATCCTCTTTGATCAGGAGCCACCTACCCAAAACATGATACACGGATGTTCACAGCAGCACTGAAGGAACATCCTCCTCAATTTACCTTCCGACGTGCACCTCTTCCATTTAAACCAATGTATGTACAAAGTCAGAATATAACCTGCAATAGCGGAATATCAGGCACACTGCCGGAGGTAGAGTCGCCGAGGCTGGAAGGGACCTTTCAGACCATCGATTCCGACCTTTAACCCAACGCTGCCAAAACCCCCAGCAAACCCTGTCCCTCAGGCCGGCATCTGCCCGTCTTTTAAACACCTCCAGGGATGGCAATCCTGCCGCTTCCTTGGGCAGCCTGTTCCGGTGCTTCACATCCCTTCCCCCCNTCCCCCCCCCCCCAAGAAATTTTCCCTGCTCCCCGGGTGAGATCCTGGCCTGCTGCTGTGCTGCTGCACCAGGACGCTCCAAGGAAAGGGACTGCAAAAAGCAGAGCGGGATTTCTCTTAGAATCATAGAATTGGTGAGGTTGGAAGGGACCTTTAAGATCATCAAGTCCAACCATTANCCCCCGCCATTCCCGGCCCCTCGCCCTGGCGGCTGGGCCAGACCCCACCCTTAGACTGACGTCACGCACCCGCAGCCAATCCCCGCGCCGGAACCCGAGAAGTAGGCGTGTCCCGCCCACCTTAGCCATACGGCCTCGCTCGCTCTCGATGCTTTTTGTCCCTCTGCCGGCGCCGTAGGGGGCGGCCCGGCGTCTGCAGCCCCGTGTGCTAGCAGCTGCCGCCATGGCCGCCACAGACGCAATGGATTACCGGGCGATGGCGATGATCCAGGCCGTGCCCGGGCAGTTTGACGATGCGGAATGCTCCGACGGGTAGGAGGCGTCGGCGGGGGGGGGCCAGGTGTGGGTCTCTCCTGGGATCCCGCGAGGCCTGGCGGGCCTCGGAGAGGGGGGAGGCCGGGCGCGGCTCCCGCGCTGTTCCCCCAGGCCCCGTCGGAGCCGCAGGCGAAGGGGCGGTTCGGGGGCGTCTGTCCCCAAAAACCGAGGAGTGGAGAGGAGGGCGGTCCTGCGCGGCGCCCGGCAGCGGGGGGACGGCCGCTGAGGAGCGGTTGGAATGGGGGGTGCGAGGAAGGGCTGCGTGCGCCCCCTCGGCTTCCCTCTTCCCTTATTTCCCTTAATTTTCCTTCCCCGCTCTGATGGGCAGCCCCACCCGCGGGCGTGGGGCGGTGGGGGCAGCTTCGCCTTGGTGTTATTTAATTACAGCTGAGCGCGCGGGGGCGTGCAGGAGGGCAGTGGGCTGCTTAGGGCTTGGCAAATAACTTCGATTCGTTTTGGAATGGAAGCGCGTTTTTTTCTGTCGCGCTGGAAGTCTAGAGCTTTTTGTGTTTAGGGGGGAGTGAATAAGGAATGGTCGTGTGCATTCAAGCCGCTTTCTTCCCAGTTTGCCATTCATTTGATTAAATGTCAGCTGTCTGCAGAGAATCTGCTCTGGGCCGTACTCCTTCGGGCAGAAAAACCTGCCAAGCTACAGGCATCAAGACATGAGTGAGTCAAAAGGGTTCATTTATCCCACAGATTGTTTTCATGTAGGTTGTGCTGGTGCCCTGAGTTACCAGCAGGTCGGCTGTCTGCCTCTGGTGATATTTGGTGTGGTACCTTGTCAGGTGGAAATCTGCTGTGGCACCGAGCAGAGTGGTTCACCTCTGGTGAAAGAGCCAGCTGGCCTGATCTGGTGTGTTCATCTGATCAGTTAGAGGGATCCAGATATTTATAACTGCAGAACAAGTTAGAAGGCAATGCTGATGTGGTGGAAGATAAATGTAGTCCATCCTTTAAAGATGGTGACATCCTCATATACGCTTGCTTAACGACAGGTGAAGTGAGAAACAGCTCATGGAGAGCTAACCTTGCGAAATCATTCGTTGGGATAAGTGTACTGAATTTTTGATGACTGTAACAATCGTTTGTAGCTATATGAACATCTGTATTTGTTTGAAGTGAATCTACGCGAGACACAGAAACGGCTAAAGAAGGTGAGCTCACTGAGAACTGCCAGTCATGCATGTGTGAAGAAGTTAACGCTGAGGAAGGAGATGGTGATGACAACAATGATGATGAAGAGGAAGATGAAGACTGGGACTGGGATGACGAGGTGGGAAGACTCATGAAGCGCCACAACGCTGCTGGTGGATGCAATCCACAGGTACGTTGGAAGGCTATTTTGTGAGCATCAAGGGTGCCCAAGAGCAAATGGGGCTAACCAAGTGCCTTTGTTAGTATTATGTTGAGTATAAATGCAAATGAAACTTCTTCCTTAAGAAAATGCCTGTTCTTTGAGGCTGTTCCTCTGCTGTGCCATGTGTGTATGTGCATTGTAGCCAGAGCCCCTCAGTTTCCTCGTCTCTATTGCTGGACTGTCTTTGTCACTGCAGTTTTTCTTCTGTTTCTTAGCTTTCTCAACCGTTCTACGCCCACTCCGATCTCTACTAGTGTTGCTTACATTTTGTTATCTGTCCTCTGTGCTTTTAAGCATTTTCCCCCTCCTTTCTATTCAGTTTTGAGACTGTACTTCCTTGTCACACCCAGGGTGGAATAGGTTATGTTTTGGATTAATAGTGAAGGAGGCAAAAGAAAACATGGGAGATGGAGGGAGGGGTGCTAGAAGTGGATTAATTAAAGTGTATGCTGTTGATGTAGAAACTCTGGCATTTTGCACAATGAAAAGCATGTGTGGCATGAGAACTAGCATCCTTCTTCCCCTCAGCTTGGACACTGGAAGTTCAAAACCTCTTTTTCTTATTGATACCAACAGAAGAATCGAGATAAATTTGTGATATTGATCATGGCATATCATGTCTGACTCGCCACACTTGTCCTGGATGACTTATTCTTGCCTTCAGTTAGTGGTTTATGCTGTCCAGTGCTGGTGAAATCATGACTTTTCCATGATACTGTTTGTATTTCAAAGGGCTATTTAGAGAAGGCAACTTACATTAACAAATCCTTTCTTTCAGGCAAATAGACAGACCCCTAGTTGCTATTCAGCAAAAATGTCTACCCCTACAGACAAGGCTTTAAGGAAATTTGAAAATAAAATTAATTTAGGTGAGTATAATTGCATTGTTGTCTTTTATGAAAACAGATTCCCCTCTGTGATGTTGTCAGACTAATTCTGCTTACTTAAAGCCAGAGCTCACTGGAATGGCAGTTAACCATTGCCAGACAGAATAAAAAATGGCTTTTGCGTGTTTGGAAGTTGTCTTTAGTCTCCATCAACCAGCTGCCGTTCCCAGTTCTCTCCCCCTTCAGAGCCACAGGGCTGTTTTGGTATGTTGGGTTTTTTGATTTTTGTTTTCTTTGTTCTTCCCCTTGACTTCTCCAGACCACATAAAGTATTCCTTCCTTTCCATAGGAGCAAGCTGTTTGGCTGGAGAGAGGTTATCAGCTTTCTGTTGTGATGCTGTGGGTCGTTCTCAGAGCTGCTACCACAGCTAAATTTTCTAGACGACTGCAGTCCCCTGTAGTATTAGAGTGGTACATTATGCAGCAGTTCTCTCACAGGTGTAGAGTTTCTGTGGTCGGTGAAGAGGCCGCTGTCCTAGCCAGAGTAGTTTGAAATTTACCGTGTGATGTGTTCAGCTCAGCCTGTTATGGCTGTGCATTGGGGCCTTCCAAGAGGGTAGTGAATGGTAGCTGCATTTTCCTTCATAATGAAGCGGTTCTGAAATAAAAGCTCAAAGGAGTAACCCCGGTATGTGTAGCCAAATACACAAATAGCTTTTATACACTTAGCAATTTAACAAACACTGTTTTAAATACATCATGAGGAGAGAATCTTGGAGTCTGTTGTTTATTCTGTTCAGAAAAATGGCATTCAGTTGTGGTGGACAAACGTAATGGTGAGATGTTATCCCAAAGGCATTACTTCTGGATGGCATTACATCTCCAAGTCTGTGGGACTGCCTCACTCATCTGTGTTGTTCCCTTATAGTCCTTGAAATGCAGACAGAATGGAGAGCTCGGTTATCTCTGGTGTGTAGCTAAGCTGCTGGGTTTGTTATAAAGAGCTCCACCTGTGTTTGAACACAGTGTTGTGGCATATTCGCTGGCTGCAGATTTGCAGGGGCAATTCTGAACATAGAAAACTTCTTTGATTTTGGGATTGTTTTTTTTTTTTTCATTTCTTCTTATGTGTTTTTCAGATAAGCTGAATTTTGATGACTCTGTTATAAACCGAGTCACAGAAAAGTCTAGACAGAAGGAAGCAGACATGTGAGTATTACTCCTGGTTCTATTTTCATTTAAATAATTTGAACCCAGAAGAGTAGTTCTTATTTCCTGATGTGATCCTGAGTTTTGAATAAATTTATTAAGAAAACCAAAATTTGTAAATAGTCTGCTTGCAGTTTGCTTTCTGGTCTTAAACTATTTGGTTTCCAGATCAGTTGCTTAAATCCTTCCAGAGTGTTGATGCTTCTGTCACTGCTGCTGGTAGCACATCTGATTGTATTGGTGTAGTAGGAGAGAAGCGATGGGTGTCATTCCCAAATGACAAAAGGCTGACTAGCAAAAGATTATTTTATCTCTGATACTCTTTTTCTAAACAGAGATCCTTAAGCAGTTGGGCTATAAAAAAATACTGGAAACCTTTTGAAGGTTCCACCTGATGATTTGGTCAGGAGAGGTGCCTTTTTTAAATTGATTGTTTTTGTTTTACAGGCTGCAGCTTGTAACTCTTAAGTTGTTAAGACAGATAATTTTTTTCTCCTGAGTGAACATCGTTCAGTGGAGGCAAGAAGATACCTGTAAAAGTGAAGGGCACTGATGTTCATGGATTTTTTTAAATTTTTATTCCCTGCCCCCCTTTGCCTGCAGGAGGAGCCTTTGCTTTTGTATAATCTGAAAGCCTTACTACTTGAGGCTGTCATCTTCTCTTGATACAGGAAGTTATGTTTTACTCTGTTAAAGTACTGAGCCCTTGTGTAGGATTGTATCATTTTATTTTCACTTCTGCTAGGTACCGAGTAAAAGATAAGTCAGACAGAGCAACAGTAGAACAGGTAAGTCCCTAATGCATCAAATTTCTCTTTTGATCAGAATGAATAATAGAGAATTTAGGAATCAATGATAAAATGCATGCTGTAAGAACAGAGTTTCACCTTGGAATTCTGTTTCCTGTGTTAGCCTGAAGAGACCTATTGTTTCTTTTTTGTGTGAAGGTTGTACTTGCTTCCATAAACATTTTGGAGCTCATTTTTGCACATAGCATTGTGATTTGATCATATATGCAATGCAGAATTCCATCTTAAGCTTTTATTAAGCTCCAAAGAACAATTAAAAAAATGCTGGGTTGGCTTTTTTTCCTTCCTTAGCAAGACTGAACTATTACTGGCGCAAGGTCATATAACTCCTATATTTCAGTTATGATAGCTTTATCTTAAGAGAAACCTTATTTTAACGCATTTAATGCAACTGTGGGCGGGAAGTTATTCTCTTATGTCTCTTTTTGAGCTAGCTCAGGGACGTTCTGAGTGGCTGCTCTTTGGATTATCATTTGATCTTTAAGAATAGTCTGATGTCATGGGTCCTTTAATAATACTAAAACCGGACTATATTGGTAGGTTTTGTCCTCTTTGAAGACAGCAGTTGTGCTGACTTTTCTGTATTAAATTTGAGGTGTTGGATCCACGGACCCGAATGATTCTGTTCAAGATGCTAAGTAGAGGTGTCATTTCAGAAATCAATGGCTGCATCAGCACAGGGAAAGAAGTAAGTTTACTTTAAATGACATGATAGTCTCTTTCTCGGCAAGCTAAGTGGAAGCTTGTGGTACTCAGAAGATGTACTGAAATACTTGGGTTTAGTAGTACTTTTTTTTTTTTTTGGCATTGCTTGATTGGCAGGGAGCTATCTTAAGATAAAACGCAATTTATGTTAAAGGAAACAAGTTTCCCCAATATGTAAGATTTCTCAGGATACTTAAATGTTATCTTAAATTTGTGAATCTCGCTAATTGTATGTTACAACTGCAATTTTTGTACAGGGTATGTGTATACACAATATTAAACAGTGCTTGAAAAAACATACATGCCTTCCTGTAAGCTGCCTCGGGTAGAAAAAGAGCTTGCCCTTGTGTGCAGTCTCACTCAGCTGGGTGCCATGTAAGGCCTGGGGTGAGAAAGCTTGTAAGAACTTTTCCAGGATGTCAGAAAGAGAAAAAGAGAGAAGGTTAGGTTGGTTTAAAGACTGTTTACTTAATATTATTTCTTCCCTTCGTAATCTTGATAGGCTAATGTATATCATGCCAGTACTTCCAATGGAGAGAACAGAGCAATAAAGATTTACAAAACCTCTATTCTTATGTTTAAAGATCGGGATAAGTATGTGAGTGGTGAGTTCAGGTGAGTTTGACTTCTGCCTGGTTTTACTGGGGAAGTGATGAAGGTGGGAAAATCACTGGTGCTAATACTGCATTGATTGGCTAAGAGTCCCTGTTGTCTTTTATTTCTTCATTTAAAGATTTCGTCATGGTTATTGCAAAGGCAACCCAAGAAAAATGGTTAAGACGTGGGCTGAAAAAGAAATGAGGAATTTAATAAGGTGATTCTTGCAGTTTTTATTTCAGCGTGCAAAGGTAACTGAAACTTTAAGTTTATGGGAGGTAGTCTTCTTTTGCTACACTGTGGCTATTATCACTACTTTTTAGGGTCTCTGGAGTATTCAGGAAAGTGTCTTAAGCTTCCCTGTGGGAGACAAAAGAAAGGTGGAGGAGTAAAGATAATAATTTGTCTTGCTGCTCATGCTCTACGCTCTTCAGTGTCTGAATGGTCTGTCTGACATGACTGGCAAGTGAGGAAAACCTAGAAACAGCTGCTGCTGAGTAATAACACACAGTGTGATACAGGTTAATCTTGGATTGACCTGAACTGTGTAAAAAGTCTTTGTCTGGCACAGGAATGCTTAGAGAAGAGTCAGAGCCAGAATGGTTGTGGCTTTTTGTATTCATTTCCTAGTTGCTTTTTACAAGTGAGTTTCCTGACTAGAGGAGCTCTTTTGTGTCAAGTTTAAAGCGACAGAGCTCCTAAAGGCACTAGTGCAATGCAAATAGTAGAGTTTGGGTTTATTTTTTGGGGCTTTGTTCCTGTGTTACAGGTTGAACACAGCCCAGATACCTTGCCCAGAGCCAGTTATGCTAAGAAGTCATGTGCTTGTCATGGGCTTTATTGGTAAAGGTGATAGGTAAGTATCCTTGGAAAATAATTTTTTTTTTAATTAGTAGCTTTCCACAACTTTTTATTAAAAACAAACAAGCCAGCCCTCTGAATTTACCTATTACTTTAAGCATGTAAACATGTTACTCTTATATGTGCGTGTCACCTGTAGAATACTCAGATATTTGCCAGCTGCTACTGCAGACCAGCTGCATGATTCTGAAGTTGTGTGCAAAATAAACTCATAAAGTGGCTTAGCCAGTGATTAAGGCTGGAAAGGCTTGCTAATCACACATGAAGATAGTTCATCATTTTGTAGTACAAAACATTAATGTAGCATGGTCTAAATTAACACATGTTGGAAATAGAGCTCCAGTGTCTTTGGCAAGTATATTCCAAGCTTTGCTGCCCTTCATGCTGGCTCTGTGCACTTAGCTGCTCACGCCAACTTGTGTGACACAGTGAGTGGAAGGATCAGGTACAGCAGTTAAAGCATTTGCAGCTGGTAAGAAGAAGAAAGAAGTATTCAATTCCTGTTGCTTGTGTTGTAATTTCAAGGCCTGCTCCTCTGCTGAAGAATGCTCCGTTATCTGACTCCAAAGTCCGGGAGCTGTACCTGCAAATCATCCAGTACATGAGAAGAATGTACCAAGACGCCAGACTTGTTCACGCAGATCTCAGTGAATTTAATATGTTGTACGTTTTTAAACTTTGCTCAGAATTGTGACATCTAGAATGTGTGCATTGGCAACCTCTGTGTGAGAGTATGAATCTACCTTTAAGGGAGGGTGGGGTCCTTTTTGTGACTCGGTTTTGTAACTTGCCTAATTAATTATGTAGGTTTTAACCCAGATCTGAGCTCTCTCTGATTAAAAAAACAAAACAAAAAAACCCCAAACAAATACAAACATAGGAAAAAAAATATCCCATAAAAAACCCCTCACAAACAAACAAAAAACCTGTTTAACAAGAGAAACACTGCTTTTTGTGTTCACAAGCAGACTTTGAAGTTTAATAATACAGCTTGTGTAAACGAGGGAAAGGATTGACCCAAAAACGCTGTTCTGGCCCTAGTATGCAAGGTGTATGCTAGAGAAATATGTTAAGATTGTTTGCTAGCTCTTAAGTTTATGGGCCCGGGAAGAAAGTGTGCTTCAATAATCTCCCGTATAACATCGGTGGCGTTAGCACAGCTCGCTGTGTTTCTTTGCAGGTACCACAGCGGGGACGTGTACATCATTGATGTGTCGCAGGCCGTGGAGCACGACCACCCGCATGCGCTGGAGTTCCTGCGAAAGGATTGTGCCAACGTTAACGGTGAGTGGGCTGCACTGCAACTCTTGTTCTGATAGCTGGTTTATGTAGGAAGGTGAACTGTGTTCACCTATGTTCTTTCAAGTGTCAGTGACTGTAGAAGCTGTCAAACTCCTGTTAAAATGCTCCCTCTTCTAGGTTCTCATGGCTTCTTCAGGAAGCCATGTACTGTGCTGAGTTCACAAGAGCGTAGCTGATTTTGCTAGAAATCATCTGGCCAAAGTGAGTCACCTGTCTGAATCTCAGATTTATGATTCATCTGAGATCAGTCCCAAACCGATTAGAGATCAGTCACAGTCTGCAGCAGCGCCCACCCCAGTCTTGAGTTCCTTTACTTAAAGGACTGCGCAGACATACTGATGTGTTTCCTTCTGTGAGTGGAATCCACATCTGGAATGCCTCAGCTGGCAAGTGCCTCAGCTGGCAAGAAGTTACTGTGTGTTATGAAGTTCCTTGCACTTACTTGTCCAGATCAGCTGAGAGGATCAAGGCATAGAGTAATTTATTAGAGATGTTATCACTTGCCTCATAGTATTTTGATAAACAAGGTACCTTCTTTATGGTATTTTTCTATTGAGAATTTGGTCTTCGTGTGTGAGCATGCACGTGACGTAACAGACACCGCCTGGTAGGCCGTGTTCCTTTGTGAAGACAAGAGATCTGTCACTGCAGGCTGCTTTTTTCACCCCCCTTTCTTTTCAGATTGACTTTTTTTTTCTAATTTTAGAGACTCTTGAAAGTCTGTGGAAAAAGAACTGTGTGCATTTTGATGCTATGTGTTTGTTGATATCCAGTATGGTATTTTTTCCTTATTCCTTTTCCGTTTGTGGATTTCTAATAACTCTCTTCTAGCTCAGATACTTGCACCCTTCCTTTTTTTTTTTTCATGTCTTTTGGCTTGCTCTTCTGCTCACTCTCACTGCTGTTTTTCAGTACAGCAGCACAGTCTCTGAATTTGGTTACATTTGACTGAAGAAACCAATTTTGAGTGTAGTACTTAGGAAAAAATTCTAATATGTTGATGTGTCTTCCCTTTTAGGTGGATCATAATTAGGCTGTACTGTGTTTCAGAATAAATACTTCTGTTTCTCTTTGGCAAAAGTTTAAGGTTTGCAGTCCTTATTCTTTGAAATAGATTTTTTAATCCTAGTCATTGCAAATACTGCACCTGTCTTAAATTGTTTACTGCTTAGCTCCTACTCCGTTAAGTCTGGGTCTGCGGAAATTGATTTGGCTTTTATATTTATCCAGTTATTTTCCATTCAGTATTGGTTGTATCTGGAAGATGAACACTTTTATTTCAGATGGCTAAGAGTTACACCCAGTATGGTGCAGCACATGCTGCTGAGACTTTCCCAAGTCATCGGGGTCATTAGCTTGCTCTAACTGTCACTTCAACATTACAGCTGCATATGTTACATGTAATTAACTTACAGTTTTTGTCTCTGCCCTTGTTTCCTGGTAGACTTTTTTCAGAAGCGCAATGTTGCCGTGATGACTGTGAGGGAGCTGTTTGAGTTTATTACTGATCCTTCTATCACAAGCGAGAACATTGATGACTATCTGTCTAAGGTAAGACCTCATGGTCTTATTACTAACGTAGGGTGACTTGAAACAGTAAAATGGGATCTAGTTCAGTCTCATTCATCTCACTCTATATCCTTCTATTGAAGGAAGCTGGTGCCTGATGTTGTGGTATGCTAGTGCGTCAAAAATTCATACAGGTCTCTTCTATTTCTACCATTTTAGGATGACAACATTTTCATTCTTTGTTTTCTCAAAAAGTCTTCTCGTGAAAACACAGATGTCTGTTTCGGGTGCTACTAAAAGCAGGATGCTTTAAATTAGTACGTTCTTTTTGGCAAGGAGAAGCTCTGCAGAAGTATAAGCATGCTTATGTGGAGAATGGGGTGAGGAATGCAGATTTGAGCAGGGTGGGCTGAGAGAGGAAGGGTAAGACTCAGGGCAGTGTTACTCCAAGGTGCACGGTCTTGCTAGCCAAATACAGCAGCTGGCAGAAGATGTTGGTTCTAGGAGGAGGTAAGCTTACTCAGTGCTGCTAGCAGCACCCGTGTGTTTCATCTCTAGCTGCCAGTCCTCTGCTCCCGGTTAGATGTTTCTCCAAAAAGGGAGGGGGGAGCGGGAGGCTTTTTAAGTTAACGCGAGAGAAGTGGAGGAGCCACAAATGCCATGCTTAGAGCGGAGATCTGATGTGCCATTCATGGTCAAGACCACGAGGCAGAGACTGACTGTGGTCCACATGCCAGTACAAGCAATGGGGATTTCCAGATGTTGTGCGTTTCCTGTGGTGTTGGAGGCTGAACGAGGCAGAGCTGTGCTGCGTGGTTCCCCTTACGTGTGCTCCTCTGGCTTGTTTAATGTGCGTGAGAGGAGGTAAGTTACAGGTCTGAGCACTGCTCACTGTATTCTCCTTGTGTTGTTATGTCCTGGGGTCGTGCTGGGCTTGCTGTGATTTGATCCGCAAGGAGCGGACAGCGTGTTTTTCCTCTATTAATAAAGCAGCTCTGCAGTTTTAAGTGTGCTTCGCAGAAATATTGGCTGCCAATAGGTGTCGCTCAAGGCACTGCCGTAGGGAAAGCTGGAGGATTTCCTGAGAGACAGCGTGGAGTACGGGGGGAAACACGGATGGGAATGGTTAGTTGGATTAAGTGATGCGATTCTAAAGAATGATAACTTTGCATTGTTTTATATTTCTTTAGGCAATGGAAATAGCATCAAAAAGAACAGAGGAGGAAAGATCCAGTCAAGATAAAGTGGATGAGGAAGTAAGTGAGGATTTTTGTTCCTGCTATAAAATTAATATTAACCTTGCGTCTTCTAAACAATGAAAAACATTTTATTGGAAACATTTTATTTGGAAAAATGCACAGTTGATAAGCAAAACATTGTGATACTGATATGTCTTGAATGAGTTGAGATATGAAGTATTAAGGGATGGCATGTGTAGAAGCTGACAGTAATAAGATATTAAAAGGCAAATACTCCATTTCCTAAACCATTGTTTGCCTGTAGCTAGATCCTGTGATGTATCTTCCAGTTCAGGTTCACCTAACACAAAAAAACCAACCCAAAACTCAGTGGAGAGATCTGGTTATGACAGTGTTTGTGGACCAGTGATAGAGAAGAAGGATATCTAGATACATATACATTGACCAAATTGTCTGTCTAGCTCCATTCCCAGTATAATTCAGTTCTTCCATGTGCTGTTTCTCTCCTTTGCTTTTACATTAAGCGAAACCATTTCTAGTCCATTACAGAAAGCTGCTAATATTCTGTAAAGGCTTGATGTAAGATAGAACAATTTCTGTCTTAGTCTTATCGCTCTGTTTCAGAAGAGTTAAAACAAAAACCAACTCCGTGTTGAGCAGAATTTGTATCAGTGAAAACCTGTTTGTACTGGTTCATGTGATGTTTATCTCTTGAGTCAAAACTACTTGATTTATCAAAAACTTCTCTTTTTCTCTTGGAGCTCTGTGGGTTTTACTAACTGCTTCTGGCACAAGCTTGGCCAAGGAAATTTTTTTTTTTCTTGGTTTCCTAAGATAGCCTCAAAAGTTCTGAACTATAGGGTCAGATGCTAGTGTTTTGTTGCAAGCCCATCTTTTGCAAACCAATTAATGCTTTGCTTTATATAAGAGACATGGTTTAGTAGCGTCTACATTCAGTTTATTTCTCTTTGACTTCTCATGTGACCATGGCTAGTTTGTGTCACTTCCTTCACAGGAGAGTAGAGCTGATTAAGAGCAGGCTCTGCGGAGGTGGGGGCATCTGCTCTTTGCACAGCACTTAGTCTAAAAGTTATCATCATAAAGCATACTGAATTTTTACTGGGGTGCAACTGAGACCACGGAAAAGAGAAGCAAAATACTTCTCTCTGATCTGGTAGTGACTTACGTTTGCTGGAGGACTGTTTCAAAAAGACTGCATGACACATGTTAAGTAAGTTGTTGTTGATGCTGCAGTTAGGTTTTACTGTACTGCTGCAAGAACCTTTTTTTGACTTGGACTGTAGGTTGAAGCAGGTATTATTATATACAGAGATCAAATTCTAATGGTGCACTTTAATGGAGATGCTTCCTGCAGGCATTGTAAACATCGCAACAAAAACATTAGAGAAGATAGTTAGAATACAAAACCTTAGGACTCAAATCAGTTCAGAGGAAGTTTGTAAGTGGCCTGGTGGTAGTCCTGCTCAGGAAGGAGCCTTATTAGTGATGAGCATGTTAAGTCTGCTCCTGCAAAAAAAAAACATACTGTGCAGTTCAAATGGTAGCGGGTGACTGCCATGTTCATTTTTTGTTTCTCTGAGCCACAAAATTCTTCATGATTATTTTCTTAAGGATGCATAATTAGGAAGGAAGAATATCGTGAAACTCTATGTAAATTAGTAAGTCTGTGTTTCCGTTCACTCTGCTAGGTGTTTAAGAAAGCTTACATACCTCGAACTTTGACTGAAGTTAAAAACTACGAAAGAGATGTGGATATAATGATGAAATTGAAAGAAGAGGATATGGCATTGAACGTTCAGCAAGATAATGTGAGTAGACATGCTGAGGCACTGCAAAAAAGAGGAAGGAGAAAATGAATAATTCTTACTAGAAGCCAGTAGCAACAAACAAACCCAGAAGCTTTGTTACCAAGGCGTGGAGTACTGAATCTAGTGCCATACTTTAAAATCATCTGGTTTGTACTAATGTTAACATTGTGGGGTTTTTCCTGGTTTTGGGATACTCGTTTTCTCTGGGCACCAAGATTTAAGACTGATATTTTGATAATGTAGTTTTCTTTCTCTCTCACTGGGTGTAGATTCTCTACCAGACTGTGACGGGACTGAAGAAGGATTTGTCTGGTGTTCAGAAGGTGAGAGGTTCTTTTTGAAATTCTTCATTTTAGCCATTTTCAGAAAAGTGCTTATAAGAAGCATGGAGAATGATTTGTCTTGGGTCTGACACCGTGAAAGAAGCCTCTTGTCTTCTGAGTGACCATTTATGCCTGGGATGGGTCTGGCATGACAGTGTGTCTGCACACCGCATCAGTTGCTTTGCTGCACTGTGGCTGGTGCTGGGTTGCGTGAGAAAGAAATAATAATCCTTGCTATGGCCATGATCCCTAAGTTAAGGTGGAGAGGAGAGAAGAGGCTTTCCAATTACAGAAAATGTAATTGATTTAAACTGTAGCATTACTACAGGTTTTGATAAGTTCAGGGTAGCTTTGCTGTAACTATTGTGTAAAGAACAGTCCTGCAGTATGAGGCATAAAGATATTATGTCTTTATTTGAAGTACTTGTCAGTGACACTTTGTGGAGTACATTGGATAAGAAGTTGGGTGCGGAACAGTCTGTAGCAATGTAATTCAAGGCAGAAGCCCTATGTGGATTCCTCCTCCTTTCTTTGTAAATGTTATCTAGCAGCGGTGTGGACTCTGTTTTTAAAATGGAAATATAAATATGGATGGGATCAAGCTGTGGCACATTCTCCAGGCTTATTTAATAATAAGTGAGTTTTCCAGTGTAGATATTTGTGTTTGCAATAAAGCCTACATACAGTGCCCCCAAGGTAGATTTGGCTATGATCCACATATAATTAAAAATTGGCTTCCACACATGTTAGCAAATCACTGTTTAACTTACGGAAATTAGTTTGGGAATGCCAGTACAGCTGTGCTGTGGAGCCCTGACCTAAGAGATTCTGTGCTGTACATACTAGATTCCTTGTTCTTAGTTTGGATTAACCTACATCTCATTCTTTTTCTTGAGACTCAGTGATGGCTGTAGTAAAGGAGGTGGCCCAAGCTCACTCAAGGGTTTCTTTGCAGCAGATTCTGCTTTGGTTTTAATGCATCTATATGTGTGTGTGTGTATATGTTGTCATTAGGCTTCTTTGTTTTGCTTTGATATATCTTGCAGATTCCTGCACTTCTTGAAAAGAAGGCGGATGAGTCAGAAACAGACTCTGAGGAGGATGGTGGCAGCTCAGAGGACTCTGATTCAGGCTGTAAAGAATCTGTACATCCCAAAGATAAACCCGCTGAAGTCAGCATTGACAAAAAGGTCACCTGGCCAGAAATTGTTTATTTTTCTGACCTCTACCTTTATGACAGGAAAAAATTCAAACTTGGTTCTGAGTGGTTCTTGCTTCTTTTTGTCTGTAACAAGCTGTGGACTATTTCCGTTGTGAAGGATGAGGGCAGAGAAAGTGAACTTCATTATGGATGCTTTATTAATGGTGTTTTTATGTAGTGGAACATGTGTAACATAGCTCTCTGTGGCCTAAACAAACTAGAAGAGAGATCTCTGCAGGCAATTCTAAGGCTGTGCAAAGCAGAATTTATCGAAGCCTAGGAAACTCTTCAATGCCTCTGGCTACTTTTCCAGGCTTTGGTGTACAGGTTTGTGGTCGTGGTGCCTGATTAACCTCCTTTTGGCCAGGGCACTGAGACCACTTGAAATTTGGTGACCATATTTGTGCCATAGTGGCTTTTGCAGTACCAGTACTACAGACTGGCTAGCTTTGCTGTGAGCAAGAGATGTAACACAGCCATGCAAAGGGACTATGGTTTGGGGTTGGTTTTTTTAAGTTTCATTTTTCAAATTGCAGAACAAGTATGCTCTGCTTCGATGAGACTCTTCTGCAGAGTATCATCCGTGGGTGAGAATCTTTCAGCAGTTTTCTAGGCGCTCTGCAAAAGGCAGAAGAAACTTGCTGGGTTTAAAGGGGTTCAAGATTTGGGGGTTTGCTTTTTAGGTGTTTCCTCCTAGAAAAGGCAAGATAATACATTTCCTATCCGTCAAATAAAAATGCAGTACTCTGCTAGATGCTTTATACTAATCTAGAGCATTCTAGATGTAGAGCAGGGAAGTCTTGATCACTTCTCATCTTTATGGATAGGTTCTCATTTGGAAAACTTTTTGTGTAGGAAAGGTGAGATTTTGATAACCTGTGTGTTCAGCTATAGGTTGAACAACTGATCAGCAGCAATTACTTCCCCCCCCCCAGTTATGCTGACTTTGCGTTTTCCAGTTGAGTGTAGTCTCTTCACTGTCTGGCACAAATTATAGTGTATTGCTGTAGCGTAGCACCCTTTCTTAACAATCCTGATGATGATCAGCTTACTCTGAGTTACCAGTAGTTACTGGATCAGTATTTTTGCGTGACACAAAATCACCTACTACAGTAGCCCTATAGGTAGCAGAAAACATAGATTTGGTGTCCTGTTGTAATCTTAGGTGTAAATAGCATGAGTTAAGAGCGCGTCTTGTTCCCTTTCTTCCAAGGTTGGATGAAGCTCTGGTTTTAACTAGTTTTAATTTTGCCTTGTCATTACCAGTTTGCAGTTCCTAGCTCCACCCCCAACCTAGACTTCCTTTTTCCTTTCTCCTCCCCATTCTTACTGATTTTTTTCTTTTTTATTTCTTCCTCTTGATAACATCATCTTTATGTAGTGTGTTAATTAACTTGTTAATGTAACTAATGATTGACCTGCTCAAAATCTCTCATTCCTTCTGGATTTAAATGAATGGTGTCTGGTTCTTTATAGGAAAGGAAGAAGTTGGTTAAAGAAGCCCAAAGAGAGAAGAGAAAAACCAAAATCCCAAAGCACGTGAAGAAGCGTAAAGAAAAGACTGCAAAAATGAAGAAAGGCAAATAAAATCAGCTTTTGCTTGGGGAAAGGGGTGGTTTGTTGTGGGTTATTTAGTCACTATCTTTTTTTCTAAATTAAAAATCCTTTATTTATATACATACAATATTAACTTGGAGGGTGATTTTTTTGTTAATAACATGGTGAAATTGTTTGAACAGAGTATACGCCATGGGTTTCTCAGTAGGAAAGAATGAATTTAACACACTTGTGAAAGGTAAGTTTTGTACTTGTGCAGGTTTAACCCATTGTTATTGTTCCTGGGGTCTTACTCCTCTGCCTGAGCTAGTGTGGCTTGCTCCAGATTTAACAGATCCTTGGAGGGAGAATGGCAAAGATTAGGAAACACTTTTGCTGCAAAGGCCCATGCCTTCTTCACAGTATGGAAGCAAATTGAGCTAGCTGTCCTCTGCAGGCTGTCAGGGTCACCCATGGATAACCTGCAGGCACGGTGCCTTCACTGTCTCCCTGCGCTTGCGTCACCTTGGATATTTTCTTACTGAAAGTTGAGTTTTGTGATTTGGGAGACAGCTGTCCTCAGTGCCCTTCCGAGGCAATCGGGCAGGCGTACCCAAACAGACCAAAGCCTGATTTTTTTTTTTTAATTTTTTTTTTTGGCTTGTATCGCAGCGTAGTCGCTCTTAGGAGTGTTACGAACCTGCTTTTTGTGTAAGCTGGTCAAATGAATATTAGCTGTCAAGATTAATCATGTTCAAATTCAAGGCCGTGTAAAGGCTTGTGGCAGGACCTCTGTGCTGTGGCTCAGCATTTCCAGACCATGTTGTGCTGAGGTGCCCCAGCTCTGCATTACAGAGACGCGGACAGAGCTCTGCTCGTGAGTGACCCAGTTGGGCTGAGGCAAAGGCACCGTACTGAAGAGAGACCACCTTCTCTCTTGGCAGTGGCTTTGACCACTGAGGCTGACAAGTCTTGGGAGAGGTGACCTCCTATTGCTGTAGCACATTAGCTGTCTTTTACCACCGCCTGCAGTTTCAAAACTCCCTGTACCAGCACAGAGAAGGGTTCTCATTCCAGTAAATGTCTTGATATGTTCTCCCACATTAAGGGTGGAGTCGGGATTTACGCTTACAGGACATATCCTCTGATGACAGAGGAACAGCTTTTACCCATTAATGGATATCCAACAATGATGGGTTGGCCAGGGGCAGGGTGAAGCTTCCTTCTCTATCTTCTTCACCTCCTACACCCAAAAGAGATTGTTGGATGGTCATAGGCAGCCACCCTGGCAAAGGCTGAGATGATGTTGGCCAACTGCATATGTGGTTGCTCCACTCAGGAGTGTATTCCTCAAGGAAATGTGGTCTGGTTGCACTCCCCAGTCTGGCCTTCACAACTTTTGGTGCCTTTGGCTAGAAATCTGGTAAGAGGAACTGGTCAGTGCTTCCACATCTCTCTGTCTGTGCTCTCTTTTCCTGTATCCATACAGGAATTGACGGCACTCTTATATACAGCCTAGAAGTGTATACAGTGTTGCTGTAGATGTTGGGAAGCAGGAATGGTATTTCTTCAGCAAGTGGGGATGTTTGTTGTGAGAAATTAAATACCTGCATTTTGGAAAATTGCATTACATCAGATGCAAGAAAGGGGGCAGTCTCTAACTTGGTAGTGAAGGGAGGTGGAGGTGCAAGACCTACATCCAGAGGTGAGGGAGTACTCTTGATGGCTGTTTGTCTAAAGCCAAGGGCTGAAGTGCTGCTAGATGTATGGAAACAATTCCTGCTTTTCCTTGCCATCACAGGAGCTTGTCTAGTGACGTCATCAGGTGGAGGTGACCTTGGTGATGGCTGCTCTGAATCTGACTGGTTGTGTTCATTGAAGGTGACTGAAACCATTAACAGCTTTATGCACTCGTTTTGGCCTCGAATCCCATTGTATTGGTGATTCTTCCCTCCTGACTGACAAGGCTACGCCGTATCCTTCTGCCGTAGCAGTTGTGGTTCATGATGGCGTGCGCACCAGGAAGTGTGTGTAGGGACATGTGGGGGGGACTGCATCTGAGCTGTTGCCTTCCTCCAGCAACGGTGTGCACATTGGGCAGACTTTGGCACTTTTGGTGAAAATGACTTTCTAAGAAGCTGTGTGTGCTTTAACTTCGTGTAGCTCAGCAGTGGGCGATTCCACCAGGAAACCGGTCCGTGGCTGATCAGTGTGAGTCGGGGGTTGTTAAACACAAGGGACAACCTTCTTTTCATTGGGTTGGGTGCTCTGAAGGAAAGGATAGATGTTAGTTCCTGGCAAAGAGCCTGGAAGCCCCAAAGATGCAGAGCGTGTGTCCTACTGGGAGGGGAAATTACCTCCTTTACCTGAGGAGGCACTTCAGAGAAAGGAGGCTGCTATCATCTGTGCTTGAGGGAAGAGGAAATGTCTCAGCCTACGTAACCTTGTCTTCCCTCCGGGCCATGCACCACAGCCTGATCAAGTTTGCCTAGATCTAGCCATCCTGTAGCGGGAAGGTGGTCCCGAATCAGTCATTTAGGGTTGGATCCCTGCTGGCAGTGATGCGCAGTGGGACCGTCTGTGCCGGCTGCGCAAAGCATGAGCTATCTGCCTCAGGTGTTTCCTCTGGGGCATGTTTGCGTAGGGTGTTTGCAGAGCACCTGAGGTGGAGCATGCCAGAAAAGCCTGCCTTGCGCAAGTGCTGGTGGCCTGGGGATAGCCATTGCAGCTGGATGTGCGCTGGGTGAGGTGGGCTGCGAGTGCGGCTCATCAGTCCTTGAGATGTAGAGGAGCGAGCCAGGCCATAGGAATGGGGTGGACTGGGAGCTCTTTGGGCCAGGAGTGTGAGAAGAGCCATCTTTCAGGTGATATGAAGCAAGGGAACAGCCATTAAGAAATGGTAGATATAACTACCGAAAGGCACCAGTCCCACAGGAGGTGGGGAGGGTGGGGATGGGATGGCATGACTTTGCATCCTGTGCTAAAGAAAAAAAACCTTCAAAGTAGCACAGGTACTCAATTATGCTCTATTGATACTGATGTGTGATGAGGTAGGTTTTTTCCCCACCAGAAATTAGGATCTGACAAGGCCCACTTGCCTTTTTTTTGCCTTAGCGGCATGTTTATGGTGTGCCCCGCTGCTGGCAGCCATGCGGACCAGAGCAGCATGGCCAGGGCAGGAATGCCAGGACCTTGTATGAGAACTGGGGCACAAACAGCTGGAGGTAATGCTTATATGGTACCTTTATGTTCCATACTCTCCTCACCCCCAGGGTTGCACTTGCTGGTAGGGTGCTGGGGTCTCTTGTGGGCTATTACAAGTGTCTCCGTTATGGACCTCACCTGACGGTGCAAGCAAACAGATGCTGGAGGGGTGGGCTGTGGGGTAACTGGTGGGCTGTGGCTCCTGGAGGTGACCCCGAGAGGTTACTGCAGCGGTGCGATACCTACCCCTAAGACTGAGAATTCCCTCCTGTTGCCTGCAGACCTGTTCCTCCACTGCTCCCTGGGTGTTCCAGTTTACTACTGGTTTTCCCCCCCTTTTTGAATGAGAACATCTGTACTGAGGTTGTGGCATAAACTCCGTTGCTTGTCACTGTGGCTTTGGGAATGTTTTGGCAAGCAAGGCTTTTTATATAGTCTGACATGTTTTACAAAGCACAAATATTTTGTTTTCTGTCTTCTCTGAAAATGGATTGGGGTCCAGTTCTGTCTGGTAATCAGTAAGAATTTTTATAGCTGCAAAAGCATCGTAAACTGTCAACTGCTTTAATACTCCTTTCTGACTAAATTAGAAACACGAAACATACCGGTTGCGAAATCAAAGCCCCTTGTCGAGTGCTGCCTGCGGCTCCGGCCTCTGCGTCACCAAGTTGTCGCAGGGAAGAGCGTGGCCGAGGGGATGGGGCAGCTCGTGGGGAGAGATGGAAAAGGCTCCTCCATTTGGAGAGGAGAAAGCAAAGCAGCGAGATGAAAGAGGTGAAAGAAATTGTGAAAACAGCAGACAAAGCGAATGCAGAAATGCTCTTCAGTGAGCCCTGCAAATAGCGGAGGATTGGGTTAAAACAGGCAGGAGAAGGTGCTTTACGCAGAGGGCAGGCTCTTGGTGGGTTGCAGCAGGGTGCTGCTTGTGGTGCCTGGATTCTGTGTAAGCATGGGATGAAAACTAGCTGTCTAATCTGAGATGTTAATTTTAAAAAATTATTATTATTTTTTAGAGCAGGCTGAGCATATGAAAGACATCCAATTCTCAGGCACAGGTCAGATGCTTGGAAAAATGCACTGCTGGGAATTTGCGGCCAAAAGATTTAGTGATATTTGACAGCTAAAGTAGGTAGGGTGGGAATATTTACAACTCTGCCATCAGAGATAAAAATGTACAATACCAATTAATCCCACGTAGTCCCATCTTCCCAGTCATTCACTGAGACTCGGTGGGAGAGGAAGTATGGGAGAAGGACTGGGAGGGAGTTACTCCTAGCTAAAATATGCTGAGTTCCAAAACAGTTCATCAGTGAGGTTTTGGAGTTTGGGGGGATTTTTTTCTTCCCCCTCCTCCATCTCCCTGAGTTCCTGCCATGCCATACGGTGGGTTTGCACTGTGAGCAGTTGGCGTTAGGCTTCGTCTCCGTTCCGAGGTGTGTGCCAGGCTGGTATTAATTTGTTCCTTCTCCCACGCTATAGATTTTGTTATATGCAGCAAGCGAAGCATTGGAAGGTGGAGGTTTGTGGATTTGGTTTTCCCTGTGATGAAGCCAGTAAAACCAGCTTTGCGTGTAAGGATGTGCCTCCTTAGAGGGTTTTCATTTCGGTGCTGAAATATTTTGATTAAACAATGCAAAACTAGCTGTGGCAGGCTGCGTGCTGGCTTTTGGCATGCGTGCTCAGGCAAGAGTCACGCCTGTGGCCCTTTGAGATATAAAAGAAGCAAGGCCAGCGTTTTCTGAGGACCGATGTGTCCTGCAATTTTTGGTCACAGCTAGTGGAGAAGGTAATGAGGAAGGAAGGGGTGCGAAGGCGAGAGAGGGATTCCAGAATACTGGATTGCTTACCTGGTTCTCCAGCTGAACCTTTACTTGCTGTTGTCACCTGCAAAATTGTGGAGCCGTCTTGAGTATGACACTGCAAATACGATACACGGATGCAGAACACGGCAGGTGCTTTGTCTCTGTGTGCCCTTCACCCTGGGCTTCTCCCCTGGGTGCAGAATGATGGGGGGTCCACTGGGGCAGAAAGTGCATGGGGGTCTCTTGTCTGGTAATGGGGACCTGCCTGTTTTCACCTCTCCCCACGAAGGAAATAAAATGATTTACATAGTGAGTGAGAGAGAACCTAAAGAAACTGTTTTGTCACCCTTAATGAACTTTTAAAGTGTTCCGTGGTAAACGGCTTCACAGATTGTTTAAACGCAAAACGCTGAGAATTTATTTTGAACTTCCTAGGGCATTGCTGTAAAAATAGATACAAAACTTTATAACTCACTGTTTTTTAGAGTTGTAATTTTGATCCTTCTGAAATGCTACTAGACTTTCAAAGCAAAAATGCTGACCTTCTGCCTTAGCATCTCATTACTTTCCTGCTCTTGACATAATCTTACATTCCTGATGCTAATTTTCATGTCCTCTAGAGGGAGAAGTAACTTCTTGCTCAGACTATGTTGGAAAGTGTTAAGGCTCCCTTAATATATACAAGTGCTAATGATGTTTCAATTCTCTACATAACTTTCTATAAACTTTGGTGGATTTGTACATGGCACCTAGTTTATTTTTAAAATTTTTCTCCTAAATTTGTAATTCTTGGACAAAGTTTTGTACTTTGAGGTGATCGGGGCATAATTTGTTCTGGTCCAGGCAGAGGCTGCAGCTATGGTATTAGTGCTGGGTTTAGGAAGAGTTTCTGGATGGCACATGACAAACACCAAGGAGACCTTTTTTCTCCCCCTGTACATGTGAAGACTCATGGTGAGAATCTAAAAAATGATAAGGATGCCATTATACAACTGTCCAAATCCATGGGCTTAAACACCAATCTTTTGTGAAATGCAGTAGTTAGCAATTGTTTTGCCACAATCACTATCCCTAAACATGGTTTGTTGTTGGCAGCTGCTCCATTCTTGGCTCTTCCCCCCCCCCCCGCCCCTTCTCCCCTGCCCCATTGTTTATTTTCAAAGGATTGACATAAGAACAAACTTGGCCCTTCTTCCTGACATGCAACAACCTGCCTCCCACCTCTGCAGCCTGCGTGGAACTGTAAGTTTTCCTAAGCAACAGTGTGCAGGCTAGACCTAGCCTACAGCACTCGATTTGAGACTATCTCTCTAATCTAGCCCGGAGATCCATGTCTGCTCTGGAGTTTGCAAAGGCCACGAGGCTGGGATTGTTGGGCAGGACTTGCACTTGGCAGGTATTCCTTGGGGTTTTTTGTCTGTGTTGTTTCCGTTGTATCGTTTTTTTCCTTTTTTTTTTTAATTTGTTTTTTTAAAGACAGCAGGCTATATTGGCTTGCCGCGAAGCAGGATGAAAGATGGGCAGTGACCCTTCCCCTGGTGCTGGCAGTGGGCTAAGGGCTGGCGTGAAGGCCAGTGCTGGGGATACGAGGACACAAAGCTTGGTTCATAGCTACCTTCTGGAGAGGCTGCTTGGATACAGAGTGTTCCTGCTTTTAAGCTTTGCTTTTCATCCCTTTATCTAATCAGAGCCCCGACCTTTGAAGCTCAGCACGAGCCCCACGCTCCTGGCTGTCACCCTCCTCCCAGACTCAGACAGGGATGGTTCTCTCCCCACTACTTATTGGGGTCCAGGGGCAGATCTCGCTTTTTAGTGCCTTCAGCCCTGAGCCCTAACCCTATTTCCAATTCTAGCCTTATCCTGAAACAGGAAAGTCCCGTATTCCTCAGACATTGTCCTGGGGTGTATGATCAGCACCAGCTGTCATCCCAATCCTCTGGCACCTTAATGAACAAGAAACAAAGCTGGTTCTTCAGCTCTTTCACTCCCTAATCTAAACCTCTGATCAGCTGCAGCTAGCATCTTGCCAAGCTGGTGCTGCCCAGAATCAGCCTAGTTTGGTAGTATTTCCAGGATGCAGAAATGAAATTATCTGTTCATCCCTCTCCATTTTTAGCCCTGGCTGTGGGTTGCCTGAAAGGTGGATGGGATTTCAGAGTCACAAAATGATAGGAGTTGGAAGGGACTTCTGGAGATCATCTAGTCCAACCCCCCTGCCAGAGCAGGGACACCTTAGAGCAGGTTGCACAGGAACCCATCCAGGCGGGTTTTGAATGTCTCCAGAGACGGAGACTCCACCACCTCCCTGGGCAGCCTGTGCCAGTGCTCTGCCACCCTCAAGGTAAAGAAGTTCCTCCTCATGTTCAGGTGGAACTTCCTGTGCTCAAGTTTGTGCCCGTTACCTCTTGTCCTGTCACTGGGCACTACCGAAAAGAGCCTGGCCCCATCCTCCTGACACCCACCCTTTAAGTGTTTGTGTTGATAAGATCCCCCCTCAGTCTTTTTTCCAGACTGAAAAGACCCAAGTCCCTGAGCCTTATTTCATAAGAGAGATGTTCTAGTCTCCCAATCATCTTCGTAGCCCACAAGGGCACATTGCTGGCTCATGGCCATCCTGTTGTCCACCAGGACTCCCAGGTCCCTTTCCTCAGAGCTGCTCTCCAGCAGGTCAGCCCCCAACCTGTCCTGGTGCAGGGGGTTATTCCTCCCCAGGTGCAGCACCCTACACTTGCCCTTATTGAATTTCATAAGGTTCCTCTCCGCCCAGCTCTCCAGCCTGTCCAGGTCCCTCTGGATGGCGGCACAGCCTTCCGGGGTGTCAGCCACCCCTCCCAGCTTTGTGTCGTCAGCAAACTTGCTGAGGGTGCACTCTATCCCCTCATCCAGGTCGCTGATGAATATATTGAAGAGGACTTAGGATGGCAGCTTTTCAAAGTCTGAGTGAATGTTGGTACCGTTAAAAATTATGCTGAATTCCAGGCAGGGAGATGTTGCAGGTCTGTTACCAACACTTTGTTTAGGGATCTGGACAAGTCTGGATTCTTTACTGTGTGGGTTGGTATTTGTAAGATATATGTGTTAAAGTCACCGTATCGGTAGGGTTGCTGTTAGCCTGTAAACAGTCAAAGCAGATTGGAGTCAAGGTTTGGAGAGGTGGGGCTGGGTAAGCAGGCTTCTCCCTAGGTCTAGTAAGGATTGAGTGTTGAGTTGGTGTTAGGTGTGTGGAGTTTTTTTGGGGTAAGGTTTACTCTGAGGTTGTAAGAGGACCAATTTTAGTACAGTTGGCATTTGGGACATGCAGAGCCTGGAGATCTGTGAGTTGTCAGGACTAGATAGAGGCTAATGCTGACCAGAAACGTGGAGTGGAGGGTTTGCTGGTGGCTGCTGTTTGGAAGAAAAATTCTAATTTGTGTGCTTCAGATAAGGTGTTGCTTTTATACTTCCGGTTAGAAAATAAACTTGGGGAATTGTTTGTCCTCTGTCCTTGTCAGGTTTCTCGTTCTGTTGTCCTCAGATATGAGTAAGCTTGGGGAGTATAAGTTTGCTTGTGTTGCAGGGCGTTGTGTCTCTTCGAGACTACAAACGGGCCTTTATGTGGACTTGAGAGCTACCGCTGTGCATGGTAGACCTCAGGTCTGACAAATATTTGGGCCCTTAAGGAAATATATAGAGGTAATACCGTATTGCACGAAACACAGTGTTTATACAGCTTGTTTTGCTGTGATAGTGGTGTGCATGAGAAACAGTTCTCTGGAATTGGCGATAGATCAAGCGATGGAGTAACAGTCTGAAAAGATCATGCTAGAGAGGGAAAGAGCCGTTGAAGAGGGGGAGAAGGGCTTGCCACTTCGTGGTTCTCCAGCCCCTTTTGCACCACTGCTTGTTCCGAATGCTGCCACTGATCTACCAGCCGTGCTCTGAGTGCTTGCCAGTTCCCTTCCCTTGTTGGCCCAAGCTGACCTCAGCTCCTCGCCTTCACCGTAGACCACACACCAGCTACACATGAGGCAAAACAAAGTAACGGCAGGGAGAGCCAGGGACTCTTTTCAGGGCAGTTTTGACTTGTTTGAGAAGCCACTCCCTGTGGGGGTGCGTGACTGAGGTGGCAGATTTGCAGTGACTTGTCTCCCTGACATCAGGAGCATCGGTGCAGCGCGGGGCGCGATTCACTGCTGGGGATGGGTAGGGACCAGACCAAGGGCTTAATCCTGATAAAGGCTCAACTCCTGGTGCAACTGAAGGGAGTCGAGCTTTAAGGCTGGCTTAAAACGGGGCTGAAGGGTTTGCAGCTGCGTAGGGGAGACAGGCACATGGTTTCTGGAATGTGCCACGTTTTTGGTCTTCTGGCACAGTAGAACTGGTGCAGCAGGAGAAAGTGAGTGGTTCCTTCAAAGATTTTTTTTTTTTAAAGGATTTAAAAGAACCTTCAGGAGAGTCATTAACACGTGCTTTTTCTATTTCCTGAGCTTCTAATGGTTACCGCTTATAGCACTGAAAAAGAAGAAAATACCATATTTGTAACAAGCTCTTTCAGCCATCCAAAGTGCTTGCACTGAGGTGGACACCAACATTATACATATGTAGACAGTGGAGAGAAAAGCCAAGCTCCAGCCTGCAATGGAAGTATTTATTT
>VXBO01001420.1:494749-524507 GCA_013400135.1 Rhinoptilus africanus | reverse complement strand
GAAACACAGTGTTTATACAGCTTGTTTTGCTGTGATAGTGGTGTGCATGAGAAACAGTTCTCTGGAATTGGCGATAGATCAAGCGATGGAGTAACAGTCTGAAAAGATCATGCTAGAGAGGGAAAGAGCCGTTGAAGAGGGGGAGAAGGGCTTGCCACTTCGTGGTTCTCCAGCCCCTTTTGCACCACTGCTTGTTCCGAATGCTGCCACTGATCTACCAGCCGTGCTCTGAGTGCTTGCCAGTTCCCTTCCCTTGTTGGCCCAAGCTGACCTCAGCTCCTCGCCTTCACCGTAGACCACACACCAGCTACACATGAGGCAAAACAAAGTAACGGCAGGGAGAGCCAGGGACTCTTTTCAGGGCAGTTTTGACTTGTTTGAGAAGCCACTCCCTGTGGGGGTGCGTGACTGAGGTGGCAGATTTGCAGTGACTTGTCTCCCTGACATCAGGAGCATCGGTGCAGCGCGGGGCGCGATTCACTGCTGGGGATGGGTAGGGACCAGACCAAGGGCTTAATCCTGATAAAGGCTCAACTCCTGGTGCAACTGAAGGGAGTCGAGCTTTAAGGCTGGCTTAAAACGGGGCTGAAGGGTTTGCAGCTGCGTAGGGGAGACAGGCACATGGTTTCTGGAATGTGCCACGTTTTTGGTCTTCTGGCACAGTAGAACTGGTGCAGCAGGAGAAAGTGAGTGGTTCCTTCAAAGATTTTTTTTTTTTTTAAAGGATTTAAAAGAACCTTCAGGAGAGTCATTAACACGTGCTTTTTCTATTTCCTGAGCTTCTAATGGTTACCGCTTATAGCACTGAAAAAGAAGAAAATACCATATTTGTAACAAGCTCTTTCAGCCATCCAAAGTGCTTGCACTGAGGTGGACACCAACATTATACATATGTAGACAGTGGAGAGAAAAGCCAAGCTCCAGCCTGCAATGGAAGTATTTATTTTAAAAGAAAAAAGGGCAAAACTTGTTGTTATGTAAAGGAGTCACAAAACAATTTCAACTTGCCTTCAGTGTTGGCTGTCCAAGTACTTAAAGAAATACAAAACTTTCCCAAGATACTGGGAAGTCCCTGTCAAACATGTTTTATGGAGTTATTTCCCCTCCCAGAGGTGAGCCAGGAACTACCTCTTGTCTTTCATTTTGGGAAACTGACAGCAATGCCCACAGACACTACTGCTAAGCTGATGTCTCATTTCTCTTTAAGTGGAAATCACTTTCTGTGACCAGGCAGGCCCTTTTCTGGGCAGTCTCCATTACCCCAAGTACCCTGTGGCTGCCTATGGATTGCACTGTGCAGAATCAAAGGATTACCGTTTGTATGGGATTAACAATATCTGTGCTGTTTGCATTGCTCTGTGTATAGCTTTGAACGACATTTAATGAGCACTTTTTATTGACAGCTGGTGAGCCTGGGTGGTGCGATGTTCTCTTGCTTTGTACTGACTGGGACGCTGGAAGTGTTAGAAATGGGAGCCGAGAGTAATGAGGTTAGTTTGGATGGCAAGGCTTAGATGAAGAAGAAGCATATTTTAATGAAGTCCTGGAAGCACCTGCTATTGGTGGTGCAGCCAGGAGAGCCTATGGGTTTTGTAGGGAAAGGGAAAAGAGGGACAGGTGAGGGAGAAAAATAAGATGACGCCACTGAAATCCTTCAACGTAAGGCACGGATTGCGTGGAGCCGTCGGTGTGTGCTGCGCCATCAGCCATGTGTGCCTTTAGGGTGTCAGCGCATGATAAGAGCACCTTCAGGCTCCTTGCTGATGCTTTTTGCTATCTCATAGCTGTGCTAGCCAGGGCTGTGAAGAGATAGAAGCTCTCAGACCAACACGGTGGCTCTTGCGAAAGCCTCCAGAGGGTGATCTCTGGGAGTCTGCTTTGTACGTAAAGGGGCAGTGCAGGCAAAAGACGCAGGGATTTGTGCGGGAAAGAAGCTCGCAGCAGGCACGTCAAAACTGTGGCTTGTTAGGAGCAGTTTTACTCCCAGGGCGGCTGTAGCCTCGCATCGCTGAGCGGCTCCCAAGCTGTTGGATCTGGCAGTGTTCATGAGGCCACAGAAGATAAAGGTGGTTGAACTGCTCGTGCTTCGGATGAGGCTGTGATGCCCAGCCACCTCGTGTTCATGCAGTTCTCGGCAGCTGGGCAGTTTGTTCAGGGACTGCCGTGCTGTATAGATGCGTCTAAAAGAAAAAGCTGCAGAGCTCTTTGTCAGTGGCAAGACCCAAAAGTCGAATGAGGCAAGTGGCTGGATAGACACGGGGGTAGGAGCAGCTCCGCGGGCCAGGGCTATGAGCGAGTTTTGGTACAGACTACTTACAGTTTAGTAGCTGTCAACGTTTGTGAGAGAGGTGAATTTAAAGGAGAGGTTTAAAGGAGGATGGATGCATTGAGGGACACCTGGAATTCCTCTCATTCATAAAAGGAGGATGGGGGTGGCTTTTGTGGGCAGGAGATGGACAGCAGGGGAGGCAGTGCTTCCTCTGCAATTTCAAAATGAGGGCTCTTCCACATCCCTCTCCTAAGTTACAGTGAAACCCTCGCAAATGCTACGGGCCAAATTTTGTTCCCAGTTACACCCATGCAACCTTACTGAAGTCAGCAATTGTCTGTTTTGCAACCATTGCCTGATGCAATAACTTGAGGGCTACATATCTTAGAGGTTTAAGATGTGCTTGCATTCCCAGCACCGTGGCAGCGAGTAATGCTGGACGTGAAATTGCTGTTGCCTGAGTAATTGCTGAAGAATAACTGAGGTCAGTGGCATTGCACGGTTGTAACTAACTGCACGGGGCCAGGAAGGCTTATGTGATGGTACCTGTGAGTTCATTGGGACCCAGGAGAGACCGGTCCGTCTCTCCCTCCAGCTGGAATGCTGCTTTCCCACATCAGACACTCCCTGCAGTAATTATACCCTTTTTAGACTCACCCTTTAGCAATTACTCGCCTAAACCCTGCCTCAAACTGACATCACTGGAAAGTCCAATAAAAATACGGCAAGCTTTCAAACCATCCCAGGAAAGCAGAATACTGTATTATTAGTAGTAGCATTTCAAGGCAGCTGTTTGATTTTCTTAACCTTATCTCGTAACAGGAGGAGTTTGTTCCCTCCCAGCAAATGGCCCCCAGGGTCAGCAACGTCCTTGTCTTGTCTTCGGGTGACGTTCTGGCTTCATGTCGGTTCCTTTCTTTTTCTTCTTTTAAACTCTTCTTTGCAGTACTGAAGGCTTTCTTCTGGGAGGCCCGATCCTAAGCTTCTCGGGCCACAAAATATTAGCCATCTATAAGCCAGTGATTGTCTTGGTGGTTGTTTTTCAAAGAACTTCTGTGTTCGTTATCATTTCCTTTATTTTGAATTTGAATTTCAAGTTGACCACCTCTTGAAGAGTATAAAAGGGTGTATTCGGAACTTGCATTTGCTCAGGAAGAGAGGAGACCAATGGCAGCTTGCTCAACTTTTTAAATGTCCCCTTTGGGGTTTTTTTTGGTAATAAAGCTTTAAATGACTCCATAAATTGGACCCTCTATAAGGACACAGAAAGTTATCGCTATTTTTTGCCATAGGTAAAGTTGAAAAGTTGGATCTGAATCAGAGCAAATAGTTGAGGGTTTTGTGTGGGTTTTTTGGTTTGTTTTTGTTTTTGTTTTTCCATTATGATCCTGTCTGAACTGGCATACAGCTCATGCTATGACATCAGAGTTTTTTGTGTTTTTGGTTTTTTAATTCTTGGTTTGCATGGGAACAGTACTCCAGAAAATAACCTTCCAAACACGTAACAAGAAAGGAAACTACATGCAGAAAAAGTCAAGGAAGGTAATTGGAAAATTTTGCAGGGAAGGATTCCTGTTCTGTAACACCTGATGATGGAAGCATGAGGCTTTGCAATTGTAAACAGAATTTCTTTCCACCTTGCTTGGCAATCGTATTAATTTTTTGGGTGTAACCCTTTCATGTACGCAGCTGCACTCCCCATTCCCATAGCTAGGCATGCCGGGTAAACCTTTTGATCTCTCCTCCTAGCCTTTGCTTGCTTGCATTGTGTTTATTACAACTTTTTCAACTCCTCCGGACCAGGGTGTGATGGATCATCCTGGAGGAGCTGCCTTCTAGATCTCTGTGATTATACTGAGTTGATGGTTTCTTCCTGACAGGTGCAGGCAAGTTGATTTAAAAAAAAAAAACCAAAACAAAACAAAAAAAATCTTTTTAGTAAAGCAAAACCTACTTGGTGTCAACTCCTTCCTCTGCTGTTGTGCTCAGGTCGGGAGAGAGGAGGCTTTTCTTGGCTTCCATTTCTGCCTTTGCACACTCCTCTCTTCGAATCGCAAATGCCTCTCCTCATACTGGCTCTTGTCACTTGGTACCAGCGATGGCTGTTCCTCCAGAAGCCGGATGCCCCAGCCCCTGGGAGAGCACTCCAGCTTTTAGCAATGTCCTTTTACCTTTTCTGTTCTTCTCTGTGTGTTGTTTTGGTTTGGCTTTCTGGCCATGGAAGTCAAGGGGCTTCTCCCACAGTTTGCAGCCCACTCTGGGGAGGCATTAGTCCGAATCCTGTACTCTTCGCACACTGCAAGCCCCAGTTAACATCAACCCCCGTGCTGCGCCCTGGGAGATGCCACAGACCGTTCATAAAGGTACTGCCGGTCTCTCCAGCAGCTCTGCTGCCCCTGACCTAGGGTGGGATTTGCAAGTATTTGGCATGTTTGCAAAACACCATAAGTAAAAAGCACTGACTGATTTTTATCCACCCCCCTCCCCCCATTTAAATGGTTTAAAAACTAGTTACAGACCTCAGGCTCCTTGCACATCATACCAGACACTCTTGAAATATGTGAAATGCCAGTCTCCATTCCTTGTGGTTTGATATTAAAGAAACCTTTTAATTTTTGAAGTGCTGCACATGTGCTCTTATCAGGTTTGGGGAAATGTAAGAGTAGTTGCACACAGGATACTTTGATATCGTGGAGAGCCGAGCACCTTTTCCATTCGCTCTATGCAGGTGTGTTTGCAAAACTTTAGTTATCTGTTATAAGATAACATGAAGCCATTGTCTGCATATGTGATTTGTGAAGCAATATCAAAAAGCATATTTCTATAAAGAAAAATTATCTTGAACGTCTCCACAATTTGAAGTGTGGTGCTTTTTGTATTTTTGGGTGCGCATGCATCACTTCAAACTGATCCTTTAAAAAAATATATTGTGGATTTTTCTTTCTTTTTTTTTATGATGGAGGAAAAAACAAATCACAGCCTCAGTCCACCATTTGATATCTGAGGAATTTGGATCGAATCGTACATGAAGGATGATGATATACAAAGCACATATGTGTCAGCTCAGCTACTTTTTAATCTGCTCCGTGATTTGTCCGCACTCAGCAGCTTTTTTTTGGCTGCAACAGAAGCCAGCGCGGTGCCCCAGGCAAAGGCGTCACCCAAGCTACCTGAGTTGATGAAACTAAAGTTGCTTCCTGAGCGTTACTGTCCTGCACGTTGTTGGATGAGCTGGCTCTGCATCTGTGGCCAATTTGGATGTCTGCAATTGATTTACTGTGCTCTGAAAGGCAGCTGCTTCATGTACGGCATCTGATCTGGGACCACCACTGGGAGCCGTCCTCGCTTGACAGTGAGGGAGAGATTAAAGCCAGTTAAAAGAAAAAAGGGATTATTTTTTTTATGGTCTGTCTTGGTAGTTTTTCCCCTTAATTCTTTTAGCAAAAGATGGAAAACACTTAACTCTCCAGAACATCCGAGCTCCACTCTTTCCTGGTGGTTTACTGTTCATAGTAAGTTATTAAGAGATGACATGAAGACTCGCAGAGGGCTGCCTCTTCTAAAGCCCATGCAAGAGATTTCAAAATACAAATACAAAAACCCCATTCTTGTGAGCAGATTTCCCTGAATTAACAGGGGATATTGATTAGGATGCATTTGATCTTGATGATTTAAAGGCAGCAGTCCTTGCACATGGTGAAACCCCACAGCTACAAACTGAAGACAGTGAATTACAGCAGGAATCAAATCTTTTCCCCTTACTTTCTTACAGTTATCTGAAATACACTGACCACCTCTTGGAAAGATTTAACACATTGACGTATTTTTTGGCAGTGGAGCGTGTGTCACGTGAAAACAACATTTGGCATGAATATTGCCAAGATACCCAAAAGTGTTACCTAACTAGTACTTGGACAGCAATACGTGACAGGGTAAGTATCACAGTGTCACGGAAAGGTACGGGCAGTCATGTATGAGTGTAGATACTAATGCAGGGTTTAATACATATTTTCTTTACACAGAGATGCACTGACCTAGTCTGCACTGATTTGCAATGAAGTATAAGAAAAATTACCATCAAAGAGGTTCATCAGAAAAAAAGCCAGTGCTGAACAAGGTCAGAAAATATCACATTTCTTAATGAAAACAGATGGTATTTTCCCAACTCTTTAGTTGCTGTAAAAAAAAAAAAACCAAACCTATTTTTTTGTGTCTTCCAGTGAAAATGGTTCTGTGTAAAAATGTGCCATAAATATCCTTCTCCTTCCAACCGCAATTTATTAGTGTCAACTTCATGAGTCTTCATAGGGCATATCCAGCTATGAATATTTAGACAGTTTTTAAAAAGTACCTTTTGATATTTTCTCTGTCTGAAAAGCGAAGATAATACAAATCATGTTAATATATTTACAAAATTCAACAGTCTTGGCACAAATATAGAAGTATCCTAAAAGAGAAAAATGCACATAAATGCACAGCACTTAGCATGGTCTTAAATTTTTTGAAAGAAAATTGTCGATATATTTCTTAGTTGTTGCTGTTCCAAGTTAGTGCATGAAGAGCTATCCCACCGTAATATTTCTGCCCTGATAGATAATGACTGTGTGGGGGCTTGCGTTTAATGCTGAGATGTGTCTTTGCAAACTTTGAGTGGTGAGGAGGGGGCTGTGTGGAAGTGGCACATTTCTTCCATGTTTTTTGGGCGTGAAAGTGTCTGACCTGTCCTAAATCTGATGAACTTTCCATGCTAGAATAGCCTGTTTCTCACACAGACACTGTGCAGCTGCTGAGTTCCCTAGTCCTTGGAGAAGAAGGGCATTCATTCAAGCAAGTATGGAAACATATTTCATCTGTGGTTCTGCATCTGGTACCCCTTTGCAGCCGCTGTTAGGGGTTGAAATGCCCACTACCCCTCTGCTTGGCTGCTCGGTTGCTTGCTCTCTGGGGAAAGAATGGCATCTTGGGCTGTAATTACAGAAATCAGTGCACAATGACAATAAATGGTTGGATGAGGTTTCACTTCAGTCGCAGGCAAGCGGTGCTCAGCAGTGGCAAATGTGGCACCAGCAAATGTGTCGGGCATTTAAACCCCTGGTCTAGTGGGAAGAATGAATCCTCCAGGAGCAGTGCATGGACTTCTGTGGAAAGCCTGACTGAACTGGGACATGGTGTTGCACACGTAGATGCAGGTTTGCTATTGCTGAAGTCAGCATTCAGGTGGAGTATAAATCCTAATTTTTACAGGTACTGTGGTGGATCTGCTGTCCCATGTGTCCATTACACCCATGAATACCCGCATGGTGTAATTACTGAAAGAACAAAGTCAGTTAAAGGGAAGATTAGTGCTATAGTAATTAAAGAATTATTGAAAACCAAGAAGCCTTCACCAATTGCTATATGTCATCCCTCAGGGAAGGAAAAGTGAATTCCATGGCCATGGAGGGAAATCACCAGTGGTGTCTCACCCAAGTCTGTGCAGATCAACATATCTGTAAATGATCAGGGAGAGGGCGAGTGGTGAGGTGAGAGAATCTGTGGGTGATTTTGAGCTGTCAGGGTGAGGAGGTTGAGGGTTGATTGTGAAGGGCTGCAGAAAGACTTTGTCACAGTGACTGGGTGAGGAAATAGCAGATAAAGTACAGTATAGATAAGTGCAAAGTGAAGGCGATGCAGCTGATGACAAGGGGGAAAACAATCCCAACCTTATCTATCCCGCAAGGGATACCAGGCTGGTGGGTGCCACATAAGAATGAGGTCTGGGGTTATAACTGAGCTGTGAAAATCTGCGCTATCCTCGTTTAAAAAGAAAGTCAAGTAATTTTTAAGAAAGAGATGGTGAACACAAGTGAAGGCATCAATGTGTCACAGTGTGTGTCTGTGGCTCTGTTGTCTCTGTCTCAAAAACAAAGCTGTAAAACTGGAAAAAGTACAGAGAAATGCGTCTGGAGTAAAGAGAAGTACAGAATAGCCACTCTGTGAGAATTTCTTCAATGGCCTAGGGTGCATCAGATACTTAAGGTTTACATGGAAAAGAGCTGAATAAATTAATGAAAGGGAAACTACCACATCTGAGTCAAAACAGTCACTCCTGATCAGTGTCTAACTCAAGGCTCGGTGGATGCCTGAGAAAGACCTGGGGAAGCATTGCTCTGCACTTGCCTTGCACACATCCAGCTCTGTAAGTATGTGCCCTTGACCATCCAGTGGAGCCTGGATGCTGAGGTTGATGGACCAACCTTGTGTTTCTCATTAGATAAGCTTGTTCCTCTTCACAGCATCTGTTGCTCAGCTTCTCTCTTCATGTTGCTGCATGTGCCCTGGGCATAAGGAAAGGGATCAACCTGGGAAGTGGACTAAGTATATAAAATTAATCTCTTAAAACATCCCCTTCCATTACCAATCAGTACTGGTGCCCACAGCTCCGTCTGGACCATAGGCTGTGGATGCCCATGGCCTTTGGAGCCTCAGGAGATCTGAACATGTGCTGTACCCGTGTTTGTGATGGTTTCTGGTTTACCAATCTGGTATTGGGTAGTTCAGGTGCTAATGAGCATTTTGACAGCATCGTTAGTGCTTTGCAATTGCCCAGGTGGAGCACCTTTCCTTTGCTTTGCCACGGGCAGTTTGGTCATTGCCTGCAGTGCCTTGTGGAGGAATTAATTGCTCAGCATCTTCCCCAGCCAGACAAGAAATCTTTCAAATAAGAAAATGGCTGAAATAAATCATGAAATCCAACAGGCACCAGTATCTGCTGGGAACTGCCGCTTGCTTTTTTGTTCCAGTTGGGGAGATAAGAGGCGAGAGCAGGACTGAGCTCAGAGAAGAGGTATCCTGAAGGATTGGGTTTACACACAACCACGGAGGTGGGTCACAGCCTTGGGCCTCATAGAAGAAAGGGTTGGACTCTCCTGACGTCACCCGGAGACGCCATCCTTCCCTGTCCATTCCTGAGATGGAAGATAATGCTGCTTTTATTGACGCCAGCCAAGAGTGTAACAGGTCAGGACTAGTTATAAAAGGGTATGTTCATCCATACAAAAATTTAATGTACAGTGAAAAAAATGTTGTAACAGAAACTTAGCTGGGCAGCTTAACAAGCAAAATCTTACTGGGCATTACAGCAATGGTATGGGTTTTCCCTCCTTCCCCCTTTCACCCGCTGTGTCACTTGTAATCTCTACAGCCAAGGGATAATGTCTAGCTTGGTTTTGATCTTCCTGCAATATAAAAGTTGTTAGTCAGTGCTCATTAGCAGTATTGTTTGCTCGGATTATATTGTCTTTTCAGGTTGAATATACAGTGCATTAAAAAGCACCCAGTCATAAAAAAAAAAAAAATAGTGGAACTATAAACATATTTTGGCCTGCTCCCCAGCTGCTATAAATTATTCTGTATGCACTGAAACCTCCGTGGCAGATAAAGTACTGCCTTGTTACAGGACATAGTAAAAGGTATGTTCAAGCAGACTTAGGAAGAGACATTCATAAAGTTAAGACCAAGTGACAGGTTATTTGATAAAGTGGTTTGAAACAAAAAGCTTTTGACAGAGGTATTCAGCAGGATGGGTTTATGAGCCCTGCGCTGCAAACCACAGCAAGAACGCGCTGACCCCTCCCAAGCTTTTCCTCCCCAGAGGTCCCCGGGGCTTCCTACAGAGCCTGTCTCCAAACCAGGACCCTCAGCTGTCGGGGGGAAACCACCACTCAGCCTGAACGACTGGTGAGAGCTGTGTCTGCCACCTCGGGTGGCTGGGGCAAGGTGATGGGGAGCACCAGGAAAGGGCATTGCAGTAAAACACAGGTTTTGTTTATAAAGGCAGCGCTTGATCTAGGCAGAAGGGAGCTCTGCTCTCTTCCTGTGCTGATCAGGCACCTTTTGAGGATGAAAGAATGGTCAGAAGTAAGGCAGGATTAAAACCAGACCGTGTCTGAGAAACAACGCTCAAGGATGACACTTAGTATTGGCAGGAGGCATCAACACTTAATGTCATTAAGCGATACACAGCAATCATGTTGTTTCATGTTGCACACCTTGGCAGTGGTTAGGGGGTACACATGGGGCAGTGAGTCCTCCTCTGAGCTTCTTACCTCCTTTTCCATGGCATGGTACTCTAATGAAAGCCCTAGCCCGACTCTTTCATCTTGTTCCACATTTTCCTTTGTTGATGTGGAAAAGGAGGGAGGGAGGGGGCCCAGGCTGGAGACTGAGAGATAAAGCAAGTTTGTTTATGGCTGAGTCAGAGGACAGTCAGATGGAGAGTTTTCCTTGAAACTTAATAGCCATGTTAACCAGCTACTCCCACTGACAGCCAGAAAAGGGCCTCGGTACCTCTCAACTTTGCTGATACTGTGTAAATTCTCTGCAAAGGCACTCTCCTAGCAGGTACAATTAGAGCGCGTTAATAGGCATGCAGGATGCGGAAAGATTTTTAATTATCTTGCATTAAACACAGCCTAGCCTCAGCAGAAACAATCTCTTTGTGTAATTTCAGATTAAGTGAAATTATTTTGTATAGTAGTGACGCAATCAGAGCATCTCTGGGCAACTGGCTAAGAGTGGCTGTTTCTGTAAAGGAAATACTGTCTGATAACGCTAATACCTTCTGGCATTGCATGTACCAACATGGGGCTTAGTGAGAAGCAAACCGTTTGGTATGGCCTGGGTGAAATCATGGGTCAAATTTACAGAAGCCTTTGCCTGTCTATGCTCAAACGCATGTGTGTCAGGGTCATGTAAATAAGGGTTTTTTTTCTCCCCTTGGTGTCCTTTAAAGAAGGAGGAGGTACCGAGAGATTTCCTTGGTGAACAGTTTATCCCAGCAGAAGGAACTTCAGCACTTTACCCACTGGCCTTTGGCCGTTGCCTTTCACCAAAGCTTTTTGGGCTCCCAGGTTTCAGCTGGATCCATATCCCTTGGTGCCAAGCAGAGGTTTTTCTCAAGTAGCTGCCTGAGTAACTATAAATCCCAGTGAAAACAATTAGGACTCGCTAAGGCATCTTTGAAAAGTCTTCTCTTAAATTGATAACGAGGTGGAAAAACTAGTGTGACAGATTATTAATTTACCTGAATGAGAATAGTACAAGAATGGGGGAAATTGGGGTAAAAGATGGCAAAATCCCAAATTATTTATTTCAGTCCTTCTCTGATTTATTTCTCTGTTTTATTTCAATCCTATCTCAGAGACACTGCCCGCATTAGACCCCCAGGTGCTGTATCGTCCCAGTTTCTGACTCTTTGGCGTGCTCAGCCTCTGCTGTGGGCAGGGGCATGTTTAGTGCCTCTATAATTAGAGCTGCTTTACCTTGCTGCCCGCTGGGTCTCCTGCCGATGCCCATGCAGGTGGCAGGTTGCAGCAGCAAGTGCCAGCAGCTCCCCAGTCTGAGCCTTCCTCTCCTCTTTGGCCGGAGATTACCCTCTCCCCCCGGCACTGCTGATGGTTCCCACCTCTCCTTGGCTTTCCTCTTTGCCTGGCCAGTGTTTACTGGAGCCAACATAATGTCTACAATGCACACAACGCGCAGGGTTCAGCGTTTCTCTTTATCTGATTGCCTAGTGCGTGTGCTTTTTTATATCCCCTCTATAAAAGTTATGTCTCCTCAGTCTCCACAAGCCCAGCGGAGGACCGCACGCAATCCCACTCACTCCCAGCACCGCGCTGGCTGGCAGCACAAGCATTGCTCCTACCCAGCCCCATGGATTTGTTTTATACCACCACAAGTCCCTTTTTTTTTTTTCCTCTTCTTTTGTTCTGTTTCCTCCCCCCCCCCTCCCTTCTCTCACCACTTTTTGTTGTTGGCAATGTGATTGCCAAGCCGGGCCGTCATTTCCAGGCTGGAAGGCAGGTGAATGGCGGGGAGGAGCTGGGGAACTTGCAAACGGAGAGCGGTGAGCGCTTTTGGCTCTGCGGTGCACCGTGGCAGCAGGGCGGACCCGTAGCTGCCAAGGGAAGTGGGCATTTCCTCGAGTTTAGACAGCGGGAAGCGGGCTGGATCCAGGCTGCAGAGCACTCCCTCTCTACTGGCGGTTGGCCGTGTGGCTTATTTTCAGCCTTTATTGTGGTCCCTATAAAATTGCAGCTCGCCAGGCCCGTAAAAATAGTACCTCGTGCTCTCTGCAGGGCTAACTGCTGGTTACTTGCAGCCATGGGTGGCAGAACAAACCCAGGCAGCCATCCAGGTGGCATGTTCCTGCCTGTGACGGAGAGTGCATGATTTATGTTTTATTGATAGCGAGGGGATGGGAAGGTGGAAGCCGCCCGCCTTCCACACCCATGGCTCTGCGCTGGGACAGCCTCGTGGGAGCCGGGACCTGCGTCAGGGATGCGAGGGGCAAACTCTCCCCTGCTAGCCCAGGAGAAGGGCATGCCCTTCGGAAAGCTCAGATCCGGCACGGCTTTGGGAATAGTAACTGGGAAATGGCTTGTCCTGAGGGTGGTTGGCTTGGGTGTTGATGTGGCTTCTTGCAAAGGTGGCTGTACTGCCAAACCAAAAACTGGTAGCTGGTCAGCTTGAAAGTCCTTCACACCTACATATGTGAAGGAAACATCTGTGGACAGCCTCTGCTTCAAGGTAAAGGCTTGGAATACATGGAAACTCAGATGCGCCACCTGCTTTTTGTTTCTTCTTTGCAAGTTTACTCTGTGTGTCCTCAAACGTCACCTACCAGAGGCTTTGGAAGATTCCCACCAAAACGTGAATTTCCAGGCTGTTGACTGTTTCAGATCACTTCTTATCAGTATAGAGGAGAAAAGGAAAATGAGTCCTCTCCTCTTGAAACACAAAAAATTCTTAGCACTCTTACAATCAGGGAATTATCCAAACTTTTTTTTTTTCTTCTGTGAGGAACATTTCTCTCTGAAGACCAGGGGGAGAGTGCTGGGGCTAGATGAACCACAAGTTTGGGCCAAATCTGAAGCCTCTCTGCTCCTTTCTACATTGAATTTGCTCACCTTGACTTTCTACTCTCCACACTGACATACCTTCCTAGCCTTGCTGTTTCATATGGAGTTGGTATTATATAGTGTTGCTCCAGGAATCACATAAATAAGGGAGGTGGTCTGAGGCAAGGGCAGCCAGGAAATAGACACATAAAGCAGATAAAACCACACAATATTTGCAGACAGCAATCTCTGATTTCCAGTGGGTGGTTGCCATGCAGCAAATCCATCCCTTGTGCACAGCCACTGATATCAACAGATTTAAATGCAAGATGTGTTTGGCTCGGCGGGTGGAGTTGAACATCTATCTAATCTGCTCTTGTGGCTTTTAGCATCCGGGATCACAGGTTGCAGACAGCCACCATCCTCCTTGGACCTCCCAAGCAGGCTGCAGGATCGGGGGGAGCGAGGCAGGGGCCTCAACTCTCCCAGGTGATGTGGGAGGGTGCAGGGGGGCAGACCCTTACCCCTTCTCATGCCTTTTAATTAGCTAGAACTCAAACGAACATATTCAGGATGGAGGTAATTTTCATTTCATGGGCTGGGGGGCCTGCCTGTGTTTCCCAGTTCGCTAGGACATATGTGAGGATGGCAGATAAAACACAAGGGACCACAAATGTGAAAAGAAGGTAAGTTGTCTTGAGCAGACTACAGCTTAGAAACATAGCAACTTTATAATCCAAAAAGAGATTTCTGTGCTGAATTCTTCTATGTGAGCAACTTATTTCACCATAAATCAAATATTTTTCCAGGCCACGTGTTTGTACAAACTGAGCTTATGGGCCAGTCACTGAAATTAGTCTTCAGTCCTTTTGCATCTCAGGAGCCCTCGGTACAACTGTACAGAAGTGGAAGCATGAAAAATTATGCCTGCAATGTGGACCTACATTTATATTTGCTAGTCTAAGTCAAGATTTAGATATAAGAATACCCAGCCGGTGCCAGACAGTACCTAATCTTCTGATAAGTCTTCCAAGGTACCATAAGGATGCAGTGCTACTTCACAGGCCATGAAAGATAAAATTCATTTATTTTTCTTGTATTTATCAGAGGAGTCCAGGTCAAACAGTTCATTCTCCACACCACCCTTGACCCACAAGAGGCTGACTGCACCAACAATGAACTATTTCCAGCTCATTTCGGAGCTCAGGAGAGTCAGGAATTTGCTTCCTACTGATGGGATGACGAAAGCAAAGGAAAATCCTGCGTGTCTTGGTCAGAGCTCTTTTACTGTAAAGGCAGAGGGACCATGCTACAGGAGGAACAACCTGAGGATTTCTGGTTTGTGGCCGTGCCCCAGATTACCCCTCCACTTTTCAGAAGGTAAATTTGGCAAGAGCCGGTTTTCTGCTGTGCCAGGCCTCCCTCGGGATACGCTGGCTGGCCAGGATTGCGAGGGGAGGGGAAAGGCCCAGCAGCTCTCTGTTGAGGCAGCACCACTTGGATGGAGCATGCCTGAAAGGTTCTTAACCACAGACTGGTTATTAGCTGCAGTGAGATAAAAGGCATATTTTATGGAAGTAGTACATTCCAGCATTACATGTGCGAGTCAGGAGATGGACAGCATGCCTATGAATGCATTGTCTGTTTGTTTGGATGCATTATTTATGTCTATAGGATCAAATGTTTGTTACTTACTCAATGCTTAATAACAGATCTTGGGACCATGCTGTGTGGCTGACAGCCACACAGTGGGGGTATAACATGCTTTGGTATTTTGCTGTGGTTTTCTCTTTTGTGGAAAGACAATTTTTCGTCTATATTGTTTTCCAAGGTGAGGTGGAGGATGCAGAGGTAGAACTGCAGTAGCTGGGATGATATAAGGATAGAAGGGAAACAAGGTTTATCAAGAGACTAAACATCTTTTGACAAATAAGTAACATGGCTGGAAAGACAGTCAAGCTTTCCTTGTCAGTATCCCTATATCATGCCTCTTTTTTTCCCACCTAAGCTTTCCCAGGTGGTCCCATACAAGGTACCATTTCTCCCATGGCTGGGCAGGACTGATGTGCTCTCACACTGCTCGTTAATGTAGGGATAGGGGGAGGTTAAACTGTCAGCTTCATTGACCCATCATCCAAAATGATCCTTTGAAGCTGACTTTTCCTCTTGAAGCTCTTAACTACCCCTCTCATGCAGTCGTCTGAAGTAAAATCAGGATTGCCTTTCGTTCGGAAAGTTAAGCTTTAACTCAAGCCACAAAATACAGGCTTTGATTCAAGATTAGATTTACGAGGTGAGATTACACAGTCTCTGCTGTGCCAGGGACCAATTATATTATCAAACCAGTTCCTTCTGGCATTAAAATGTTCATCTCTGTGAAAAGTAGCCAGCTGCTTTTCAGTTTTGGCTGTACGCAGGGTAGGGCATGACTTAGAAAATGGTCTCTGTTACATCTCTTACAGCCATCCCATCCTGGCATATCCATTTCTTCACGTGCTTGCTTTTTTATTGCGAGGCAGTGGTTTGCCAACTTCCTGACAGTGTCTGAGGGCTTTCACTGATGAGAGGAAGGTGTGGAAAAAAAGATCCTTTACCCGGTGCAAACTGGGATTCCAGCAGTTGGAGGGCTGTTGGTCCCCAGCGGGATGAGCCTCCCTGCTCCCCTGTGATGGGGGCACAAACTGTGTCTGTGCAGGCTCGGGGAGCTCACCCCGGGGTCCTGCCTCTCTGTAAACCTGCTGGTTTTCAAGCAGTAGCAGAGCTTGCTTTCAGCCCCATGTCTCCCTGTGCCTGCATTCCTCCCAAATTGCTGAGCTGCCTCCTGCGCCGCTCTTTTTCACTGCCGAGGCTCACACTGAACCTCAGCTCCGCTGCAGTGTAAATCCTTAGTACAGGGTCCAACTGCCCTCTGATAAATACATACTACGTTCATAGAAAAGCATTAACATTGCATGCGGACGTATATTGTATTGCTCCTTCCTGCGAGCAATGTTCAGCCCTCTTCTTGCGGGTATTAGAGACACACGTGATATCAATAGGTCACAGGAGGGAAGTTACGCATTTCATACACGGTATATTTTTCTTGAATCCTTTGAAAAAGGACAAAATGTGTTCTTTTAGCAGAAATCAACTGTATTTGAAACTTGTAGAATAAACCAAAATGATATCTTCGTAAATCCTTGCTTCCTACCATGGATTACCCTAAACCCATCTCTTGCTGAAGTCAGCCTCCCTTCCCGGCACACTGACCCCCTCACAGCCACTCTCTCCTGGTTTTCCTGTCTCTCTGCACCGAGTTTGGAGCCTCTTGCCTTCACAAGCGATGCCCTGCGTGACCCCCTCTCTCTGTATCTGCTCACACATTCCTTCCTTATCTTGCTGCTCCAGATTCCCTCCTGACTATAGACCATACCATACATGTTTACAGATCCCAACTTGGAGCCTTCTAACAAACCTGGCTTTCATCCTGACAGTGAGTCATATGACCTTTCTCTCTTTTTTCCAAAACCCTTCTGTATATGCATGAACCCTTTAAACAGAGGCATCTGAAAGGTTTCTCCACCAGTCTCCATATTTGTATCTGTCTGCTTATACGATCAACGTTTATATTAGGTAGTTATTATGCTCTTCTGAATCTGTTCTAGCTGTATTTTGACTAGACTGCGGTGACCTTCAGGCAAAGACTCTGCTGTGCATGTTTATACCTTGCTAAACACACTGTTGATGCTCAATAAATAAGAACATCGTTCATCTTTGAAATCACTTTGACATTATTTTTACGTGAGGAAGCAGCTTAAGAAAAATCTGTGGGGTGAGAATTTGGTCAATAAAGTCAATGGCAATTCTGCCACAGGGTGTTTTTGAGTACAGTCTTACAATTACTGTTGTCCTGTCATAGGTTGAGGTTATTAGTTTGCTTTGCCTTCATTTTTCATATAGATCAAATATTTTCTATATTAAGTTCCTTTGGTTTCTTAAGTGTTGCAGATCTGCATGACTTCTGGGTTTGTAAATTTGTAAATATTACTATGTTTTGCCTGTTAAAATAGTATGACCATGCTGATCTTTTTCTAAATGGGTCACATGGGGCAACACCTCCTCTTTTTGGGGTGATATTCAGCTTTGGGGACAGCAGCCTCTGCAATACACTGAATGCGTGTTGCCGTAACACCTATGCCTAAATATGTGGTGCTGTTGCAAACTTCAGCCCTGTAGAAACCCTATTGTTTATCAGTGTGAGAGGCCCCACCCCAAGCGTTAATCAGAGCGAAGCTCATGTCATAAATCCGCTGGCATCCCAAGTGAAGCCCTGGGAACAGAGGTTATCTCCTCCTTTTGCTGCTGGTCCTTTGAACTTCCTGTGGTCAGGGAATCCTCCTGTTTTCAGCTAGAACAACAATTATGAAACTGCCCCTGCGCTCCTGGCCGGTGTTCACGTGTAATTAACTTTAACAGGAGTCATAATTTTAAGAGTGATTTCTCAAAAGCGTTATAACTCAAGACAATTAAGGCTTGAGAGAGAGCGCGCGAGACAGGGAGGGGAGGAAAACAGAGGCACTCCTTGGGGCAGGGCACTTCATGAGTATTAAACAGATGTGACTCATTCCTGCCTCTAGTCCCAGCAGAAGTAATACCTTTTGAATAAGTTCTGCGTGCTAGATAAAAACTTGTTTGCTGGTGCAAAAATCATACCACGCGTGTTAGAACAAGCACCCTGATGGGGCTATTCCCACTGAAAACAAGGGCACACAGCAGTGGATTTTTCAGTCTGTTGTTGTAAATTTGATATGGTTTTTTTAGCTGTGGAAACTTGTCAAAGCCTGAAGGAAGAAGGGGCAAAGGGGAAGGAAACACAGACCAAAGAATGAGTGAATGAATTCAGTTGCCCTTCTGGAGCAGGATGTTTTTATTCCCATTATGCATGAAATACGTAGTAGTGTATATAGAATACATCCATCAGCCAATTTGACAGGCTAAACCTGATCTTCTTGAGAACGTGGGAAACTAGGAAGAAGATTATAGCAACGTAGAACATAAAAATGCTGAGGACCCCCAGGTCTGAATTTTGTGTATTTATTTAAAGATAACTCTGCACGCAGTGCTGAAGCCTTTATATATATGACAGGCATCCTCTTAAGCCAGGGCGTCCCACAGACCTCTCACAGAAGCGATGCCACAGAGGACAGCATCTCTATGAGTGAAGGACCAGAATTCTGAGAACGTTCAGAAGATCACGTTTTACAACAGAGGGTTGTCAGGGAAATCTCCTGCTGCTACAACAGGGGTGATCCCTATCTTTACTAGCGGCATGAGGATTCTAGAGGAAACACGGGGTTTTTTACCACAAAATTGACTACGAGCAAGGTTAGTCGGGGTAGTGGTGAAAACAGAGCCAGCCAGCCTACACAAAAGTGTTCAGTGCTCCTGGGGATAAGCTGTTGCTCAAAAAAAGGTGGACTGTTTCACTTAAGGGCTGCATCCACAGAGGGGATGCGAGATCCTTACGGAGGGTGAGGAGGTGGTGGCAGGAGAGACAGCTGACGTCATGCATCATTACGCTGATTATCATCTGCCACCCGGAGCACATCCACGCTGCAGCCGAAGGTGCAGCCGCTCCATGGGTGGACTTCACCGGGCTTCGTTCAGTGGGGCCGGCCCAGGTGGTAATGGCAGTGTAATGACAGCAGCGCAATATCAGCACGTAGCTGCCTGAGGCCTTGGGCACATATTCTTGTCATCGGCCATGCTAAGTCCCTGCTGCTGGAGTTTCACCGCTGCTGGCAGCTGGTTGAAGCGAACCCCCCAGGCTTCTTGCTACCGCTGCGGCCGTGGGCAGCCCCACAGCTGGGCGGTCAGCCCCAGAGGTGGGTGGCAGCGCAACCACGCGTGGGCCCTGCTTGCAGCACCCATCTCGCCAGGAAACAGGCATGTCATCTCCCTTAAAAATAGTGAAAAATCACCGTACAACTGCAGGTTTCTTCAGTCAGCTCCTCGTGGTAATGCTTGCCCTCCTTCCTGAGAAATCTTTGATTTCAGCCATTCGGTGCTGCACCTCCTCCAGCTGTTCCCACAGCTTCCCTTGGAGCAGCCTTCCAGCTGCCCTGTAGAAAACGGCTCATCTGCTCCAGATGCAGCAACACAGCAAAATGAGTATCTTAACATGATGAGAGACTACAAGTGAGCCTACACAACTCGTGGTCTGCTTGGGAAGTAAACTCTAACCGCCTTGGGAAGTCTGACCTACCAAGTGGTAGAGTGCCTTTTGTCCTTGGTAGCTGGGACTTGGGAATTTTGTGCCCTCTGGGAGGGAGCGAGCTGATTTTCTCCATGCAGGAGCCTGGGGCCAAACCAGCATGTAAGTGGTACAGACAATCAGGGGCCCAGGAGTGAAACAGGGAGTGAACCGCAATGACAGTGTAGTTGTATCCTAAGGATGATGTATGATAGTTTTACAACATATTGTTGTAAGCAATGAAAATGAATCTTAGACTGTAAATCAGCTTGTTTTCCATTTATTCATAAGAATTTGGCATTGTTTTCTGCTTGTTACATTTCTAATGTTAGCATAGCCATTATGTTGTCTCATCTCGTTAGGTTGGCTCGTTTGGCATCTCTCAGAAATGCCAAAATACAGGGGAGGTTTTTGGAAAGTATTTCATCAGTATTGTTACTGGGACAATTATGACCAGCTCTAGTGTTTTAATATGCTTGAATGTGGATATCACTAACACTTGGACACATCTTTATCCCTTATTCTTCCATTACTAAACAACACTGACAGCTCCACCTTCTCTTAAAAGCTATCACGCAGAAACATGAATTAAATAAAAAAAAAATTCCCCCAGGGAAAGTATTGTCTTCATCTGCCCAGAAGTATTAGGGCCTCCAATGAATCTACTAGAACTTGTGTGTATGCTACTGAACAATGAAGGACATTCCAGGGCAGATATGGTGTGTTCATGCCCCATCAAACCTTTCTCAGGGACGGTGGTGAATGTGAAAACTTTGTTACATGAATGAGAAGAAGGTGATTAGGAGTAGCCAACACGGATCTACCAAGGTTAGATCATCAGATCACGTAAGTTTTGCAGGACCTCTAGAGGTCTCTTGTCCCACCCCTGCCTAAAGCATGTCCAGGTAGAGCAGGTTGCTCAGGGCCTTGCCCAGTTGGATTTTGAGTATCTCCAGGGTGGAGACTCCACAGCCCCTCTGGGCACCTGTTCCGCTGTTTACCCTCATAGTAAACTTACTTTCCCTAATATTGAGCGGGAATTTCCCCGCTTGACCAACCTGATTGCTTTGTGTGATAAGGGAAGAGCAGTGGTTGTTATTTACCTTGACATTGACTTAACTTCAGACATGATCTCCTACAGTATCCTTGTATCTAAGCTGGAACATTCTGGTCAGGACAGATGGATGAAAAACGGGCTTGTTTGTGGAGCTTAAAGGATTTGTATTCTACCCGGAGGCCTTCACAAGCAGAGTTCTTCAGGGATCTGTTCTGGCAATGTAATGTCTTTGTCAGTGACGTGAAAGTGGAGACAGTACAAGCCCTCATCAAATTCGCAGCTGACACCAAACTGGGGAAAGCAACCGACACACTCCAGGGCAGGATGGCCGCTCGGAGGGACCTGGGCAGCTGGAGGAAGGGGCCAACAGGAACCTTAGGAAATTTGACAGGGACCAATGCAAAGTCCTGAAACTGGTGTGAAGCAGCTCCTTGCAGCAGAACAGGCTGCTGATGAGCTCTGCAGGGGTGCTGCTGAGCAGTAGGCTAAACGTGAGCCAGCAGCCTGCTCTGGCAGCAAGAACAGCCAAGAGCTTGGTGCAGCCTGGGCTGTATCAACAGGAGCAGAGCTACCAGATGGAGAGGAGTGATTATCCCCACCTATGCAGGACTCATCAGATCCGAGTACTGCGTCCAGATTTCAGCACCGGTTGATAAACTTGTTGCTAAGCCACCAAGAATCTTGAGGTTTGGAGACCAACCCTGTGAGGAGAGGCTGAGGGACCAGGCCTTGTTCATCCCAGGGATGAGACGTCTTCAGGGGGACTTAAAAGCTGCCTGTCAGTATCCTATGAGCCACCAAAGCTCTTCACAGCGATGCATATGCAGGACAACAGACAGCAGGCATAAACTGAAACAAGAGAAGATCCAGCTGGGTATGAAGATGAACTTTTCCCCATGAGGACAGCAAGGACATGAGGTGGAACAGGCCGCTCAGTGAGGTTCTGCAGGCTCCATCCTTGGAGGTTTTCAAGACCTTGCTGGGCAAAGCCCCAAGAAACTTTGTTCTCACAGCTAAAGGGCTTTGAGCAGGAGGTTGAACTACCTGACATTCCTTCCAACCCCAACCATTATGGATTTCTTGTTAAAACTAGGAAGGGAGGCTTTATTACTTAAATTGTTCAGTACCTAGAAGCCCTGGTGTTGTCCTAGTGACAGGAGGAACTTCTCAGTGGTAGTCAGTTGTCACATATGAAAGTCTGGAAAAATATACGGCCTTGATGAGATGAAGCAGGCAAAATTTTATAGCCAAATACATCCAACATACGTGAGAGTCCCTTCCTCCTCCTGCCCAGCGCCACTGCCTAGGAGCTCCCCTTGGATGCAGTGTCCCATGCCACTTCCCTTGTGCCCTTTGCGCAGCTCAGAGACAGGTGGAGCGAGCCCCGAGTGCTTCTGCCTCTCCTAGAAGAGCCAGGTTGTGGTTCCTCTTGTTCTCGTCTGTGTCAACAGAATGCATTAGCTACAAAAGCACAAGAAAGCGCACTGCTGTAAACAGAAGCCCAGTTCATAATTATTATTTTATTGCTTTCTTGCAGACAAAACTGGCATTTTTTCAAGGATGTGGATAGAGTCTGTCCTGGAGGCAAGGCTATACCTGTCATACAACTGGCAGGACTGGACTTATTTTTAATTTAAACTCATACTACATTTAAAAGAGTAGCACGGACAAGTGAAATTTCTGCTTACGTTAAAGGAAATCACGTATACAGTGTGTCACATAGTGTTCTACATAGAGTGCTCCTCCAGTATCCGTTTACAGTGTTTTAAGGACTACTTGCGCACATTTAGTTCACTGAGATGTGGACAAGGAGGCATTGTTACAGTAAGTTGATCTTATTTCTTACAATGCCATTTGGAGGTGATTTCCCAGAAATCCACACAGAACATAAAACTAAGGAGAGCCTTCAGTCCCTCAGTGCCAGCATAAGAGCTCAGAGCTGTGCCAACAAGGTTAACTTGAAGCAATCCTTTTTCTGCTCTGTTTCCCATCAAAGTATTTTTTTTTTTAATTGATATTAACCTCATTGGTTCTTATGCTGCTAATCATGCAAAATATGAGCATTTTTATGGAAACAGCTGGCTGTGTCCTAAAGGGATCTAAATGTTCCTAACAGAAAAGTGGGTCTGAACAGAAAAAGAGGAAATAAAGTGATAATTTTATTTCCTACACCTCTGACTCAGACCTACTTCCATAGAGAAGATATTGTAAATACCCACAGACACATCCAAATCACACGGAGAGCAGGGAAGAAAACATTAATGCAAAGTAGCCTCTTTAGCATCTCATATCGTATTAGGGCTCTAATCCTCTGGTCTCTTTATCAGACTTTTATAATTACATGGAGCAGAGAATGAGAAGGCGGAAAACTAAATGCAATTGATTCTGCTATTTGAACTACGAGGTTCGTGTAGGTGTTTGGGGGAAGGAAGCGAAGTGCACCAGCTCTTGAACGCTGAGCAGCAACACTATAGCAATAATTGAGGGCTGAGGAGGAGAAGAATATTCCATTGCAAGTCTGAGTGAAACTTAGTCAGCACTGGAGTTTGGTCTAGACAGGAGAACACTTCCACATTTACATCGTCATATCTTGAGAGCTGCTGTAATCACAGATGTTTCACGATCCCCAGTGGCTGCCTCGTAGTATTCTGTTACCAGTGATGACAACTACTCAAGATTTAAATGAGTTATACTGATGGCTGTGCTTTTGTAATGGCGCAGAATACAGTTGCAATGAAAGAGCTCCCAGTTCTGTTCAACATGACTCAGCTGGAGGGAAAAGAAAGGCTAACTTCAACTTCTCACTTCTGAATTTGTCTTTAGAGAGTTATGGGTTGTGACTGTGAGAGAGGAGGCTGCCTCTTTGTTTTTTCTCACTTGTACTGCAAACTTTATACTAAAAAAAAATCCCTGTTAAATGATCAGAATGAAAAAAGACTCTTCAGAATGAAGAAAGACTCTTAGGAAACTTTCTCAAGCCAAGTTTTACACATTTGAAAAGGCCTTTTCAGCACAAAGCAATTCTTAATGATGCCTTTACCAAGTAGTCTGAGGTCCCTTTGGTGTGGGGAGCTCTTGCTGGCTGGGTGTACAAGCAAGCACAGCTGGAGCGCACAGCGCTGCGATAACATCTGGAGTTTGTAGAGAGGGTATCTTGGTAAGGAGGTTTCCAATTCTATCAGAAGATAAATTACCCTCCATAGCCTTGGGGTTTTGGAGAACAAAATATTCCTGTACAGATGACACCTCCACTCCTCAGCTGTGAGAAGCAGAGCTTCTGGCACAGTAAAGAATAGAATCTTTATCTTCCCTGGTTGTTATCAAAATAGATGTGGTATGACCCATAAATTGAACATGAAATGACAGGTCTGCTTGCAAAAACTAATGCAAAGTGAGTTAATCAGCATTCTTTTGTATATATTAGATCCAATTCTGAATTGTCCTTCACTGCCTGCAGCCATTATACACCCTAAAAGTTCAGCACAGGGGAGATGTGCATGAAAATCTGTTTTAAACGTCTTACTTTTCTCTATTAAGTTGGTAAAGATATTTGGGACCTTTATAACTGCTCTGATCTGGTACTCCCTCTTAGAAGTTACAAAGTATTTTTAATTATGGTGGTAACATCTTAATAAGGTTATCAGTACCTTGAGCCAATGCCATAACCCAGTTATTTGACATGTTGGGATGACAAGAATCTGTTACAATGTGCAACCTCGTTAATGGGAGATCCACGCTAATGAGGGGGAACCCTGGTTGTCTACAGGGCTCCTGTAGCAGCTCCCGTTTGACCCTTTACTCCCATTTCCAAGAACACGGACACAAGAAAGGGATGGGTGTCAATAAAATCATTGTGCTCCTTATCCCCTTGGGCTTGCAGATACCTGGGTGTAAATTAGAGCAGCCCCAGCATGAAGCAAGTGTAAAGATCCCTTGAGAGCTTCCACTGTCACACTTCTCATCTTGTAGGGCACGTGGCTGAGCTGCACTGTGGTAGCCAACGCCAATTATCAAACTGTCTATATAGTGAGGGGAAGAGGCACCTTGCTGAAAGTTCGTGTTTTATTAAAATAATTCATCCTCACAAACGAATGCATTCTGCATCCATGTTATGCGGCTGAAAAGATTTTTGTCCCACTACTACAGAATAGCCAGTCAGAAATAGGCTTGCATCGCTCTCAGCACTATTAAGTGTCTTTCTAAATGTTAACTTCTCAAGGTTCAGCAAATGTCACTGGTTGTTGATGAAACAGAATTGTGAAGTGAGCTTTCAAAGGAACAGAAATAACGTAACACTAAATAATTGACCGTGTACTGTTGGGGTGCTCTGCTTGCAGCAAGATGAAGCTCTGTAGAAATATCGTGTGCGTGCCCTGTCGGTCATGGTGGAACCATGGTGGGAAAAACCATGTCATTGCTCTCCTCCACCTGAAGCAAAACAGCAAGGCATCCTGAAACTTTTTGTCTGAGTAGTCAGTCAGGTTTGACAAGGCTGACACATCCTTCACCACACCCTCTACTTTTGCATGGTCTAGAAGGAATCGTGCAGTCCTAAGATGCGTTCCCTCCTGCTGAATTCGAAGACATTTTTTTTAACCCTACCAGAAACTGGTAGCATAATATTCCAGGGACTGTCCAAAAGAAGGACAGTAGTGTTTGGGGACCTGGGAATTACAGCTCTTGGTAGGCAGTCCCAAGCTTGACTAGTCACAGGCTCACACTGAGCACCTTGTGTCAGTCATTCTCTGCCCTCCCCAAACCCTCCAAACACTCGCTGGGGCATATCTACAGTTTAAAATGGATTGTGCTGCAGGACACTGTAAATCTGCCCATAATTAGGCGCTAGTTGAGTGCATTTAAGACATATCTTCCCCATGACAGGGATATCTTTGAGTGAATTTTCTGAGCCCTCTCAGTTTGTTATTAGTGACATTTCGGACCATCTCTGTAGTCGCTATAGAGGTGTTGCTACTGGCACCAGCTCACGAGCCTCTCTTCCCATGCAAGGGAGAGCTCAGAATGTGGACTTGGGAGTGTCAACTGTGAATTTTCTGGGGAGAGTTCAGACTGAGTGAAGTGAGGAAGCAGAAACTCCCAGGACTGACCTTCATGTCGTAAGAAACACAGACTTTGTGAATGCCGCTACTCAACCTGAGCTATCGCGTCCCAGGCAGCCCTTGCGCAGGAGTGGTGGCACATAGCAATCTCCTTACAAAGACACGCAGCCAGATTAGTGGCTTGCACGTGCAAACTTGTCCTTACTGCCCAAAACCGTAGGAGTTAGGAACACAGGAGTCACACGCTGTTTTACCTGAATGATTTGGTTTCTCTTTGGAATGCTAGACCTGATTTTTTTCGCAAGCTACAAGAATGGAAATCAGTTACCAAGTCATAGCCAGATTTGTGCTTTATATGTCAGATGTCAGTGGTTATCAGTGTGTTTAAGCTACTTTAAATTTATTTGGTTCTTCTTCATGCAAGGAGGACATTAAAGAGAGGATGTCATTAAATAAGCTCAGAAGATGGCATGTGAAGTAGGAGGGGCTGGCAGCTACTGTTAAAAGCTGTTAATTAACAAACCATTGAGGGGAATTTCAGCGTGGCCTTGGGAATTCAGTTCTTAAAGTAAAATACGGATGTCTCCCTGGTACAGACAGGGACAAGTGCAGCTTGTTACATTCACCTCAGGTAGCATCCTGAATAATTAAAGACCCACTATCCAGCAGCCTAAGTCTAAAATAGAGCTTTTGGGTGCACCATTTGGAGTCAGGAATGAGCCTTTTATGAACCCTATAGAGATAGATTATGCCTGCCCCTAGCATTATGTATAAAGGAGCTTGCCTCTGTTCCGCAATGTTCAGGCACAACTGTATCCCCTTTGCTTCCTTGGAATTGCTTTCTCCTAATATCCTCATGGTGTCTCCAATTCCAAAGGAGGTGAGTTAGGATATAGGGCTGCAGCGCAGACCTTGGCTCTGGCTTGGTTTAAGGTGCACAGAGGGAGTATTACATCTTCTTTAGACTGACTTGCTCAAGGAGGGTCTCCTAAGATCCAGACCACTTTTGTGTATCCATGTCTTAAGAAGCAGAACACTGATAAGGGAGATGAGCAAGAAACTCCAAATTACTGCATGTTGTTCCCTCCTGCATGGAGTTTTCCTTAGGAGGAAAACAAGACTCCGTGGCTTGCAGTTTACTGCACATTTGTTCTCTAAAGCTCTTTGAAGTCAGACAGCCATGGAAGGATGTGGCCTTAGGTATGTCAGGACCGGGCCTTTCCAGAAGTAGTGGAGCAAGGTTTAAGCAAGATCTTCCAGTTATGACACTGATATTTTCCTGTAGTTGGTTGAATTTTAAGCAATACCCACGTGACTTGATTCTGCTTCAAGATAACCAAGCCCACCTAAGGTAGCACCCAAGTAAAATTGACTGTTTCAGCAAGTAAAAATATTTGTATTTACTTACTTCATTTGCCCAGGTATGAAAACAGTTCAGACAGGAGCACTGAGCTCTTTTCAGCATCAGTTCAGTCTTATCCTCTGCTCTTCGTTTAAATGTGGCTAATTGTGCAAGCAGGACCAACAGAATCCACTTGCTATTTAAGTACATTTTTCTACATGTCCAGGTAACAGTGACTCATCCGGGCCTCTGGGTGTATCACACACATGCTGTCTCCATGGCAGATAATAGAGTGTCTCACTGAGCTGGCACAGCAGTCCAAGCTGAAAGGTGGGGCTGATCGGAGGTGGTGCTGAAACTCAGCAAGAACCCCAAATCAGTGTAATGCTTTTGGATTTCTAAATACACACGCATATAAACGGACAGCTCTCAAAGGGACTTGCCGCAAAAAATGCTTTGTGTTCACGTGTCTAAATACAAGTGCCTGGCTTGAGGCATCACCAGCCAAAAAATCTGACTTTTAGGTATGCTGGTGTCACTAGCGCAGTGCTCTGTATTTATGTTACAAAAAGCCTGGACTGGTGTATCAAGGCATAACGTTCACGTTTCCCTCATTCTGCATCTCCCTCCTAGTCTACATCTGTTTTCTACCTTTTTACTTCCTTCTCTATAGCATTAAGCTTATGTATTTGTCTTTCTTACTTATCCTGGCTGCTTTTGTATTCTGCTCCTTAATGACTTTGCAATGCAATGTCAAATCATCAAATTGTGCAGGTGTAATCTGTATTCAAAAAAGCACCCCAAATCCACATATCTATCTAACTATATACACATATATATGTATGTATGTGTGTATACATATATATATGCACTGATATATAATGACTCACGTTATATATAATACAGAATATATATTACAATACAGAAGTCGCTGTATGACTTCAGAGATAATAGCCAGCTTGTGTTCTGCCTCTTTGTAGCGCTCCACACAGCTCCAGGCAGTGCCATTAGGATGCCTTTCGGGACTGAGCAGCCCCACGTTTGCTTGGAGGAGCTCCTATGCCTCCGCTACGCTGTGCCCACCTCTGCCACCAGCCGCAGGGCACATTCTCACATAACTTGTACCGTGGTGCTCCTGCAGAGCCCCAGCAGCTTCAGTGGCATTGAGGAGAATTGCTCTCATTCGGTTTTCTCTTGAGTGGTTCAGAAAGTCTTGTCCTTCCTATGTGTTTGTGTAGTTGTTACTTACTGTTCTGTGGCCTATCACTTGCATTCAAAATGCCAGGAAAATGGTCAATGCAGGAAAGACAGAAACAGGACCAGGAATTTATGCAAGGTGTGGGGCTGCTGGTGATCTCCCACAAGTATAAAAAACCTTATAGCACATGTATTGTCACAGAGCACCAGATGACTGATATGGCTGGCTCCCATCCTGCACTTTGGGATGAAAACCTCAGGATTATTTCAGAAAAGATTGACAGGGTTATTTGCGAGAGACTGTTGCTTCTTAAAACCTGGCCATCTTCTCTTTGTCTTCTAACACCATGGGCAAGTGGCCTGACCAGCTGAGGCAGTGCCACTGAGTGTAGCTAAGAGACTGCTCTCAGTCAGCCCTTGAGACTGACCCAGTAGTCAATGGCTGGTAATGAAGGCACCACTGGGCAACCTACGGCAAACTGCCTTTGCTGACACCCTGCACGCACTCTGGGGAGACCTTATAGCAGCCTTCCAGTATCTGAAGGCGGCCTAGAAGGCGGCTGGAGAGGGACTTTTTCCAAGGGCGTGTAGTGATAGAATGAAGGGTAATGGCTTCAAACTGGAAGAGGGTAGATTTAGAGCAGATATAAGGAAGAAATTCTTTATTGTGAGGGTGGTGAGACATGGGAACAGGTTCCCAAGAGAAGCTGTGGATGCTCCATCCCTGGAAGTGTTCAAGGCCAGGCTGGACGGGGCTTTGAGCAGCCTGGTCTAGTGGGAGGTGTCCCTGCCCAGGGCAGGGGGTTTGGAACTAGGTGATCTTTAAGGTCCCTTCCAACCCAAACCATTCTATGATTCTATGAAATGTATTAAAACAATTTTGTCTCTATCAACTGGCTTATTTTTTAAGAGTGAAGCTTAACTTTCAGAGCACCAGAAGGCAGGCACTCAGAAAAACCAAGGGAAAAAGTCAGTTTAAACACCCGTTTCTGGATATCCTCTTTCTCACGGGCAAATGCAGCCAGGGCACCACACAATTCAAACATTTCACGCGCCAGTGCACAAGTTTCGGGCCTGTTTTAGAAATGCGCTGGGCTTGGGAGTACCGACAGCCTTCCTGCATATGGGACCCGCCGTATTTCAGGTTTGGGAAAACAACATTCACGCCGCTTTCCCAACAAGCTCGCCGGCCCTCTGCCATTGTGGTGCGTGGGAGAGCGGGGATGCCACTGCGGGGCAGGGAGTGATGGCTGCCACCACCACCACCACCGCGCCGGACTCATCCTCGATGTAATGTCCCCCGTTCCACCGCCGCTGCCGTGCCGAGGTGCCGGCGAGCGACAGGAGGCCGCTGGCCATCGTGGCCACCGCTGGCCCCGGCCGCCCTTCCCGCCGCCATCCCAGCCCTCAGGCCGGCCGCCCCGTCCCGCGGGGGCTCTGCGGCAGGCCGGGGGGAAAGCGACGGTCCACAGGAGGCTTTTAATGGGCTCCAACCCTCCATCGGGAACTCAGGAGGGGAGTCCACGCACCACGGAAGGTGAAAACACCGGTGGGAGGCTGCGAGAGGTGCCCGGACGGCCAGCGGGGAGCGGGGCGGGGGCCGGGGAAACCTGAGGCGGCCGCCGAGGAGGCGCGGAGGGCGGCGGCGGCTCCACGCCCAGGAGCGCCGCTTAAAACCGCCGCCGAAAGGTGTGGCTTCGCCTTTCCTCTGCCGGCGGGGAGGG
>VXBO01001420.1:483245-494711 GCA_013400135.1 Rhinoptilus africanus | reverse complement strand
CTCCGCTCTTCCCCCCGCCGCCAGCCGCCTCCGCCGCCCGCCACCGCGCACCGCGGCGCCCCCTCCCTGCCCTCCCCTCCCCTCACCTGCGGGACGGCGCTCGGCCCTTCCCCGTCCCTCGGCGGGCAGCGCGGCCGGGCCCTGCCGGGGGTGAATGCCTTTCGCCCCGTCGGGTCTGGCTCAGTCTCCCCGTCGCTTTCCCTTTCGTCCCCACTCCTGCCGGGCGGCGGCCCCCCGCGCTCCCCCGCCGCCATGAGCGTCAACGGCGGCTCCCACCCGCGGATCAACACCCTGGGGCGGATGGCGCGGGCCGACTCGGGCACCGACCTGCGCTACGAGATGAGCTCCCATGTGGTGGGGGGCGGCGGCGGCGGCGGCGGCACCCACACCCACAAGACCTACTACTACCAGAAGACCTACGGGGGGGACTACGCCTCCGATGGATACGGGTAGGTGCGGGCCGGGCTTGGGTGCGGGGGGAGCGGGACCCGGCCCCGGTCCCGGTCCCTCGGGCCCGCCGTCGACGGGCTGCTGTCAGCCTGCCTGCTTGTGTCCCGGGTGTGCCAGCTTGCAAGCTTTTCCTGCCCTCCCGGAGGAGACTAACTTCTAAAAAGGCTTTTAAACGCAAAGCGAAGAACTTTTTTTGTTTGTTTGTTGTTTTTTTTTTTTAAAAAAAGAAACCACTTTTGGTGGGGACTCTCCGTGAAGGGAGCGAACGGGATAAAACGCAGCAGGGTAACCTCGGCGCCTGCCCTTTGCGCGGCATGGCGTGACTGGGCCCTGTGCCGGCCGCACTGGCCCAGCGGTTCTCAGCCAGTGGGCTCCCGCTTTGCCCAGCGAGCCACGGCAGGCCCTGCTGGGGCGACCTCTCCCCATTACTTGCATAACGAGGGCTAGGAAACGATCTGAACTCATGAGAACCGCGCTCTCATTCGTTTTTTGAGTTTGTTTCTAGCTTGTGCAAGGCCCAGGAGTTTACAGCCAGGATCTTTTATGATCCCTGATGCTTGGTGGCTGGGGAGCAAAGATGCATTACCGGCAACATCAGTCTGCTTTCCTCCCCTCTGCCGCTTTAACTTTCTAGTTGCCCTGTTGCTGCTGGCCCCGTCAAGATCCTGTAGGCAGGGTGCCGGCCGTGCGTCCCGCCTTGGAGAACTCCTGCTGTCATGGATGCAGCTGTACCCGCAATTTGCGCGGGTCGATTCTGGCAAAGACTTTTTGGAGCAAAGCGGTGCTATGAATGTATGAAAAACAAGTTTGATGGTCATGGAGACTTCTCCATTAATCCCCTTGGCTGGGATTTCGCAGAACTGAAAAGCAGTCAGCAGTTGCTGTCACTGAAGGAAACAGCACTGGTGTGTGATAAGGCACCTATACAAAACTATGTGGGTCATTACTCTCTTTTACAGCTGGAGTGGCTCGCTTAAACTTATTGGTCTAATTACTGATGCCACCAACTCAGGAATTGATTCAGAAGTACTGTTGTGTAATTTGTGTTAGAATTTAAGCCCTAATTTTATGGATCATGATTACATTGCAGAAGGATGAGAATTAAACATAACTAGTAAATAAACAGCAGATGGGAACAGGCAGGCTTTTTTATATCAAGCAGATCTATAAATGGCTGTAGAGAATCAGGATTACCCTAGAGAGCACAGAGAGCTCTGTTTAGGTACATCAGACCTCTTGCTAGAGGGCCACGGAATGAAAGACAAAACTTGCATTCTACTCATTTTTCGTTTTGTTACTTTGCCCAGTTCTTAGTTTTATTTCTTCATTTGACTTTCGGTTTGGTATGTGCACAGGTAAATTAGTTAAGATGCATTGCAGCTACAACGTGTCTACTTACTATTACAGTAGTAGGAGAATACCTATTTATTGCTATATAATTAGAACAGTTCAATATTTTACCATGGGAGGGTGCAAATACTAGGACTCCAAAATGCCGTCACTGTGTTACATTTGTGAGGATTTGTTTTGCTAGTGGTGCTCCACTGCAAATACCTTCACTGTTTACAAGAGAGAGACATGAAAAATTAATGGCGGAACATGCTACTTCCTGGCTGTTCTTTTTTTCCAGACTTTATTCTGGTGCAACTGTATTGGATTCACTAGAGTGACTTCCCTATTACTCCTGACTTCCACTAGAGGAGAAATACCTTCCTTTATTTTATCATTCTTTGGCTTTTGTTATCTATTTTAAACTGGTCCAGAGTTTTTTAGGCTGTTCTTTCTTTCGTGTTCAGTGGTGGTGTAGCAAGAGTGGAAAGGACAGAGCTGATCAAGAGGTTTACAACCTTCTATCAACATCCTTTCATTTACTCTTTATAACATAATATTCATATCCCCTTTTTGGGAAGGCATATCTGGCAAGGAGGTTGCAATTAAAGTTCTTGTTCACTTTATTGCAAGGCATCTGCATGGAACTAAAGACCCCTGTTAATGACATCAAAATACATATATATATATGTATGTACATATTTACGTATATATTTTATGTGAAAAGATCTGACCATGTAAAATACTGATTTTTTTTTTTGCAAAATAATATGTGTGTTTGCACCTTACTGAGTTGCATAGCTATTTTCAAGAGCAGCGCTGATTAAATTGTGTCTGAAAATACAAAAATGAGGGTTTTGTTGCCAGTTAAGGGAAAAAAAAAAAGCAGTAGTGCCTGATTTTGCACATGCGCGGCATGCAGAAAATGCACTAAATCCTGTGCATGTTGTGCTTGCAGGATCAGGGCCATCATCTGTGGAACTAGTTTTAATAATTGAGTTCAGCCTGGTACCTTCTGTGCCAAAGTTTAGTGGCAGTTACTGAACTTACAAAACTGAGACTTCTTTTTCCAATGGGGAAGATCACTGTACCTTTATTTTAAATGCAGTAGGATTCAACTTAGGGTCTTGTCTTGTAAGTTTTGGGGCGTATTCTGCCAAACAAGTCTGTGCTGAGCATTACATTACTCACAGAGCAATATAAGACGCTCCCTGCCCTTAGGGCTCAGCAAGGTGCTTTTACAACATTCCCGGTTTCTTCTGGCTTGGGAACTCAGTATGAGCTTGGCCCCGAGTACAGATACTCAGCTTGACAGTGAGTCACACGCTCCTAAACTGCCAATTCATCAGTCAAATATTTATCAATGTCTTTGCTGTGGAGATAAAATCTGGTACGCTGTGAGAGAAGGAAAAAAAAAGTGGCAAGTTGTGCAGTTTTAGTTGTCATTGCTGAGACTGGGGAGAAAAAATAGCCTAGGATTCATGGCCACCATGTGATACATTGCTCAGAAAATAAATTAATTTATGCGATTTTGCTTAAGGGTTAATCTCACTTGTGTGCTCTAAGTTAGAAAAAGAGTTAGCCCTTCACATCCCATGCCCTGATGTTACTTTCTGGGACTCACAGACAATGTCAACTTGCAGAAAACAGTTTCAAAGTTGCATTTTTGCCCTTCCCCTCAGCCTGGAAGGGGTTTTCGGGGTCCCAGCCCAGTGGAGTCATGGTGAGGCCGGTGTGGAAAAGTCCTCTTTGAACTCCTCTGTCACAGCATTTTGTTGGGGGGGAAAACTGCCCCGTGACAAACGAAAACATGGGCAGATGGAGAGGGAGGAATGTGTCTGAATTGCTGCCGCATACTTGCCACGCCGGCAGAGCCTGTGCTGTGCTAGAGCTGGCCAAGAAGTGAGTCTTGGCGACAGCTGGTGACACTGCTATGCCACAAGAAGAAAGCCAGACTGTACCTTTCCCAGCTCACCTTGTCATAGGGGTGTGTGTGTGAGATTTCAAGCCTTTGCAGGTACCTTTGCAGGCCTGGGAGCCGCTGTCAGGCAAGGGATTTGCTTCGTTTGGAGCGGCTGCTCTCTGGTGGAGGTGTATCTCCATGGGCCTGGTTGGACCCAGCATTCAGCACCTCCCTCTCCCAGAGCCGGAGGTGGGAGATGCAGTGAGTGTGTCTGCAGCCTGCCGCGCTGGGCAGGGATGGCCTTTGGAAACTGTGCCGTTGCTCCTGGTGATTAATACCAGTGGGAAAAAGTGCAAGGATTTTCTGTGAACAGGTGTGGCAGGAACCCTTGTGAAACGCTGCTTGCTCTGAAGGCCTCAGGGGTCTTAAGATTTCCCTAGCCACTCTGAAATTTTTTGCACATTTCTAATGGTAGTTAGAGCCTGGTCGTGCAAGACGCAGACATCTTCTGAGGTCTCCTGTCATCGTGCCTTAGTTTATGTGCGTACTGTGCAGATGGGGCTCGTTTGTTGAGGCCGTGGTGTGACAGAAGTGATCCTAGTAAGAGCAGAGACATATGGGAAGAAGCCAGTTACGAACCTCTCCATGACTTCTGATACTGACGTTCACCTTCGTTGAGGAGGGGAAAAAAACCCTCTGAGTTGCAGTGGTTTTATTTCTGGTTATATTCCTATGGATATTGTGACTTGCTACTTTCTGCCAGCGTATGGCCGCGCATTTTCAGGGACACACACACCCAAGCGGCAGGCGGTGGCAGATGGGCGGTGGTTTAGTCCTGTGGTATGCGCAGGCTGCGTCTGCTGGGAATGGAGATTCCACGTCAGGTTTTTCTTCTAACTTGCCTACCCTGGGCATACCAGGTAATCCCTTGATGAATCTGTTGCTTGTTCAAACAAGTTTGTGTGGATGGGGGGGGGGGAAGAAAAAGAAGTGCTATTGTTTTGCTTTCAGCGTTGAGTTATGGGAGTCGCTCAACACTTTGGATCTGCAAAAAGACCTTTTTAAAAGCTACCTTTACTTTTTGAATGAAAAAAAAAAGCTTTGAATTTTTAGAAGTCTAAATGTTTCGTGGAGGAGTCAGAAATTTAAAAAGGATTATTCTAATTTGGTCTAAATCGGATCTTTGAGCCAAGAGTGTTCCCCTTTGTGCTTTCAAAGCTTTAAGGAGCTGTGAAGGCTACGCAGAGCTGCTGGATGTGCTTCTGGGTGTCTCCTTTGCCCTGTGCGCAATTGTACACGCTAATCGCCCCCCTGGATAACACAACAGCCTCATGATGTGCACTAATAAAGGCAGAAGCCAGAGCTGTCTCCAGGTTGCAGGCATTTATGCTGGGGGTGTGCAGGTCTTCAGCAGCAGGAGGCAAATGAAAAAGTAGAAGGGAGCAGGCTTTCTTCCTTGCCCTTCAGGTCCTGCTGTAATGGCGACATGGTTGGGCCTTTAAGGGTGCAAGCCAAGTATCTGCAGAGGATATATCACTTATTCAAAATGTATTGCTTAGGAAATCTTTCCACTGCTTGAATAAGTCAGTGGCGGCAGCAGTCAGCCCTGCTGTGTTCCAGGGACGTGGGCACAGCTGGGTTTGCCATGTCTGTCTCGACTCTCATAACTCATTGCATGGCCTCGGGAGCGTTTCTCAGTCCCTTTTACGAAAAGCAGGAATAGTTATTCCTTGTATCTGTAGAGCTGGGAGTCTCCTGAGGAACACTGGTACGGCTTAACAGTTAAGTGCAGTCCTAGTTCAGAAACTGAGGACTCACCAGTAAGGTAGTGTCTGAGTTTAGTTCAGGTGAGGTGTATCGCAGCAAGGAGATTTTGTCTGAGCTACTGTCCTGCCCAAAGCCTGGGGGCAGCAGGACCTGGGCTGCTTCCCGTTTCTCTGGGAGACCAAAAGCACAGTATAGCAAGGGAGTAATGTATTCTGCCTTGGCATGCAGCAGGCAAGGTGACTGCTCTACAGAATGACAACAACGTCAAGGTGCTGTGCCTTTCCTAGGGTTCTTCTGGCAGTAGAGAAATATAGGGTTACATTTTAAAGTCCCAAATAAAAGTGATTCTCCTGCGTTTTGAAGTTTTCTCATAACTTTAAAACAAAGACACTAGCCACCTTTGTTTTCCTTTGTTTCTTTAATAGTTAATGACTATTAAAACTAAGTCATTTTAATAAAGAACTCAGTTTAATAGTATCTTTTTGAAATTCATGAGTTGCCTTCAAAATAAGTGTCATGGTCTAAAATTTTGAGTTGTAGGGACAAATAAGTAGTTAAGGTCTGAAGCAGTCTGGGCTGTTTCACTTGGCACTGTTCTTCAGGGTTTACAAAACCAAAGCGGTACAAATAGTCAGATTCTTGCAAATGCGTATATTTATTAGTCGGTGCACTCTTGTGTTACAAGTCTTGCTAAAAGACCAAGCTCCAGTTTTTTCCCTTTCTGCTGGAAGGGTTGAAAACGTACACTGTTATTTACAGAGGTGCAGTAAAGCAAATGAAAAACCTATCCATACTTCACTGTGTGGTGTGCTTACAGTGTTTGATGCAGCAGGATCCTATTCGCAGGTTCAAGCTTTAGATGCTGCCGGTGTTAAAATCAAATCAAATTGTCATCATAGCAGCAGTAGTTGTTACAATGACCAAACATTACTTGAAACTCATTTAGTTTCATGTAAACAAAACCAGAGGAAGCAAGAGAGACATTCACAAAATACCATCTGTAGTGTTCCACTTAATCTGTGTCCTGTGAGTATTCTCGGGGTCCTACATCTTTCTGAGGGACATAAATTTACTTTTATATGTGATCTAGGTTACGTGGTTGTAACCTAGATTCATTCTTACCTCCACAGTAAGATGCCATGTAGCACTTTCCAGAGGTTAGGGTTTGCCTCGGTTTCTTTAGTCCAGGTTTTTTTACACCATTATGTTGGATATGGTTTTCCTTTGGCTGGCTGTTTCCTTCTGCCTCAAGGTTGGATGTCTGCTTACTCTGCACTGGGGTTTCTGCTTTGATCTACTCATTCCCATTAAAGGCCTGTTGGCTTCAACAAGAGGAATATTACACCGAGGGCCTTTGAAACTGCTTATGAAATACTCTCCTGTCACATGGGTGAAAAGTATTGAAGATGTGTCCATGTGAGACTGCGCTAGTGCCATCTGTGGTATCAACTGATGGGTCCTGAGGTATTGTTTTGCTAAGTGTTTTTATTTTCTAAATTCAGAGGTTGATTTATGCCCTTCTTGAGTTTGTTTGTACAGCTAAATCCTCTTCGGATGTGAAGTCTTTGAGTCTTGTTGACTTGGTGGAGCTAGGCCATCAAACAGGAGCTCCGGTACCTGTATCTGCTGTCTCTGGGTATGCCCCATAACCCCCTGTAGCTGTTTGATCGGCTGATGGATTTGAAAGCCATTAGCTCGCCCCGTGTCATCAGCTGCCTTTAACAGGCCACTACCTTTTCACCTGTTATCCTAGTATTGATCTCAGTATTTTGACTAGCAAAGCAGTTAGCTGTTAAACAACAAAACTGACATCCAAGGTGTGAAAGGCAGCGTTGATGAAATAGTGTGCTCTTTTTTGGTTTCAGTTTGTATTGCTCCTGCTTCCGCCATTATTTGGTTATGTCTTTATCTATTAGATTGGAGAGCCTTAAACGCTTGCTGCTCTCTTCTTGTGAAGGTCCCTGTGAACTGTAAACAAGTAACTTGTAGATCTTAATTTGAAAATCTAAATAGGGTACGCTTAAGCCTCCCACTTCAAGGCATCTTCTTCTGCCTTTGAAATAGTTTTGTGCATCTATATTAAACCGTCTTCAGTTTTCCAGCTTTATAGGGCTTGGACAATAATTCTGGATTCTGGTATTCTAACATCATCGGGATGAAGACAAAATACTTGTAATTGTGCTTTTTCTATCTCTTAAATTGTTTTTGATTTATTTGAAAATAGCTTTTCTTCACAATTTCTTAGTGTGTTAACTATGACAGACGTTGTTTAGACCTCCTTTCAGAGTGAGGTATATGCCTTTGAGGCCAGTGAAGTTACACTGAAGCCAGTGGAGATGCTCTGATTTATTACTGCAGAAGTGTGCCCCCCCTTCTATAGTTCTTTTGGCTTTAATGGATATCTGGCACTTGTAGCTGTCAGGAGATGACTGAATACTCTTCTGATGTTCTAAAAAGAGAAAATTGCTTGGAAGGTTCCTCTCCTTTATTATGTTTCATTCATGAAAATAAATGTGGGTATAATTAAATGTAAATTTTAGATGCAGTCAGATACTTCTAGATCCAAACACAACAGCGATGCCTAAGGAGAGGAATGATTTAGAAAAGGAAGCTGACGGGAAGCCTGGCACAAAATCAGACCCATACATTATTTTTCACAATTGTTTCCAAGATATACAGGGGTGCATAGCACGGTAGGGCACAGCGTTTGTGCAGCGAAAGGGTCACAGTGCAAGCCAGGAGTTGTGTGTGCACAGCTTGTTTTAAGTCACCCAGTGATTCTCCAGTCCCGTCTCTGTGTCTTTGAGGGTCTACTCCCTGGTATTAGGGGAAGCTGATGAAAAGTTGCTCAGACTTCTTCCGCTTGTTCAAGAAGAGCTAAGAGGAGAATGGCAGGCTGCTGAAGCACCAGCTGCACACATAGAAGAGCTCTTAAAAATATACTGTTGAATGTTTCTCACCACTGCAGTGATTTTTCCCAAGGGCAGCTTTGCTGAGTTTTCTGTGTTGTCACAGTACCTTTTGAGAAGGATGATCGGAGTCTGTTGAAGTCAGTGGAGAGATTTCCTTGAATCCATATGACTTGGTGGCTCTGAGGTGGACAGATTTGCACCGATAGTCTTTTTGGTGTTAGTGTTTTACGGAAGATTTGGGCCTTCAGTGAGTTGTAATGGAAAAGGTTACCTGCCATGAGCACAGGAGTTAGAAAACTAGGCAGGGCTTGGAAATGTCTCTGTTTCTTACTGTCTTTTAGTAGTGGTTTATTTTAGTTTCACTGGCAAGTGCTTTGGTTTGGGAGCTGCCTGGGCTTGCTTTGGAGCTCTGATTCCATCAGCAAAGAATGGTTCCTTGCTTGAAGCACCTCACCCACGTTCAACTAGCAGTGGCTCGCTTTGGTGGCTGGATCCCAAATGCTGGAAGAGCAACCTTCTGGCAGTATGGATGCAGTAGATTGTATGCAAGACAACAGTAATGACCCCATTATCTATCTTGGCTTTTTCCCCTACTAGTGTTTTTGTTTCTGGAGTTTTACTTGAAACCCACAAACTCCCATTTTATTTCTTTGTAAGAAAGCATGTCCTTTAACTCCAGGGCCTACATCTGTTTTTGCAGTAGCTTGTGCATGTTGCAATTCCTTCTTAAGACACTGCACTAGCTTCATGCGTTTCTGCTGATAAAAGGGCCCCTCCTATGCTTGTATGGATGTGTGTGCTCATGCGCTTGTGCAGCAGAGGATCCTGCTTTGCTTTTATGCTCTGACATTCGATGGCTGGTGTGATAAGATGCAAAGGCTATGTTCGAATGTATTGACCTTAAGAAAGATCGTGAATAATTCATTCTCACTCTAATACTGGAAAATTTTGTCTATCAAAGCCACAAATACCTATACTGGAAGAAGAACTTTCTCCTTTGTGGCATGCCAGTTTCCACTTTCTACTCCATCCTGTGGCAAAGCCAGTTCATGCCTGCTGTTACAGAATTATAAAGTGGCTCTGCCATCACGGAATCAACATTAAAACTTCACAGTGCAGTAATGCAGGAGGGCCAGATAAAGCGTGCGTGTCTCTGTGAAGCTGAATGAGGTGGATTATTTCATAGAACTTCCTATAGCTGTTCCAAATTTGTGTTTCTCGTGTCTCTTCAAAATGGTTGATTACTCTGTGCTTACTTCATCTTCTTTTCCCCCACAACAGCCAGAATGGGACCTGTACAGTGTCCAGACGCCAGAACACCATCCAGGAGCTTTTGCAAAACTGTTCGGATTGCCTGATGCGAGCTGAGCTCATAGTACAACCCGTGAGTGCTTCTTGTTCTTCTTATCAAAAGTGATTACAAATATTACAGGGAATGAATGCTGCACTGTTGTCTGGACTCACAGGCTCTGCTGCTTCATCTCCTTTCTCCCCTTTCGGCTGTTTGTGTGAGGCAACTGGGAGTGGAATAGCTCACTGCCTGCCTAGGTCTCCCTCCTCTGTCTGCACTCAGCGTTCAGTAAAACTGATTGAAATGCATCTGATTAAGAAAAAGGAGACTTCTTGATGTTTTTTTTAATTTTTTATTTAAAAAACCCCCAAACACTCCACTCTTCAAACAGATTCTACTGAATCTTATTTTCCACTTTTAGATCAAGGCCACTGTCAATGTAAAGAGCTGTTAATAATATTATGACCACTTATAATCTCTTAGTGTGTTCTGTATAATATTGTCATCATTTTCTGGGCCATAAAGAACCTGAACCACCATAGGAAAAACTTTCATTACCTTTATTTTATTTTTCCAGATGATTCCTGAAGAAGTATATGAAACTACATTAAAATCTTCTTGTCTGTTTCATCCCAAATGCATAGAGATGATCTTTGCTGTACGCTGCACTGATACAAACCCATAGTGTCTGGGGGTGGGTTACTCTCTGACACTAGATTCACTCCTGGCAAACATGGGATGTACCCTGTTCCTTCTGAAGTCAGAGGAGGGGAAGGGTGGTGAGTGCATCCTGCTGTTGAGGCCACTGAGATCCAAAAACCATTTGCACTTCTGGCAGTAGATGTGATTTAATGCACACTTTTGGTCCCTCGGTGGACAGAAAAATAGTACAGGAATAAACGCTGTGGTTAGCAGTTCATTTCCTTTTCAGAGATACAGCACGTGTGAGCATGTTTATACAAAAATCAATGCCAGAGTAAATACTGGCTCTTGTGAAGGATTAATATTATTCCATTGAAGTTAAAAGAAAGTGATGTTTTGCTCCAGCTTGATGCCACAACATGGATTGCTTACTTTTTTTTCTTCTTTTCTTTCTGAGGGACAAAGTAATGAGGTCCATCAACATTTTATTTTGAAATCAAATCACAGCTGTGTTATGTTTTGTTTGGCGTGGCTGTGTCACTGGGGGATGAGATCAAAAAGTCATGTCTTCCTGCTGGAAGCACCACGACCATACTGTGGTCCACTGCACCGAGAGGGCACATGCAGAATTTATTTAGACTTTGGGTGGTAAGGTGGTATGCAAATCTGACTGGGCATGGAGCTGGTCCCAGGTAGACAAGATGCAGTCTACATTTTTGCAGAGGAGGAGGAATGTCTGTAAGTCTTAGAACCTGAGAAACTTCTGCAAAATCAGGAGCAATACCCACCGACTCCCACTAGGATGGAGTGTTTGCTTCTTGCTCTCTAAACAGCAAAGCATAAGGTCATAAAAGCTTAGCACACTGTGTGAAGCCTTGGCGCTGCTGAAATAAACATCAGTTAGTGTGCTGTTCTTTATGGAAAGGTTTGGTTGGTATTGTGTTTTAATAATTTTCTTTTATATTTTATTTGTAATAAGGACTTTCCCATGACTGTGGATCCTTTGTTGATTGTCCTTCTGCCAGTTAAAACTGGCAATCAGAAACCCAGCAGTTGAAACCTATCATGCTGCTTAAAAATAATTGGTCTCCATAACATCTCTTTTAAAAAACCCGAGCTTAAGCTTGGGTGATGAATATTTACTTTAATATTTACTTTAATCTCCCATCTTT
>VXBO01001420.1:391366-483219 GCA_013400135.1 Rhinoptilus africanus | reverse complement strand
TTTTTTTTTTTTTTAGGAATTGAAATATGGGGATGGAGTCCAGATTAGAGGGAACAGAGATCTGGAAGAGTGTTTTGCGCAGGCGAATGACCAAATGGATATCCTGGATGGGCTGATCAGAGAGATGAGGCAGATGGGCCAGCCCTGTGAAATGTATCAGAAAAGGTATTGCCAGGGAAGGGCTGGGGGAGGGAATGTGGCTGATAAAAGTTTGTGGTGTCTCAAGTGCTCACCTTCCCTGGTGTTGCAGGATGTGACAGAAGTCAATCGTGTTTGTTTGGGGCATGCTAACATGGAGAAAGGCCCTGCAGTACCATATATCTTACAGAACTTCACACCTTGGTTGTCCCCACAAAATTTTCAATGTATTTTTTCCACAGCCTGGGCTTTCAGCAGTTTGTTTTAAATACCTGGTGGGCAAATGGGAGAGATGAATTGCATTGTTCTCATGTTTTATGGTTGTTTGCCTCATAGGCGCTTACTGGTTCCTTCCCTTTCAGGCTGCTTCAACTTCAGGAGCAAATGCGTGCCCTGTACAAAGCCATCAGTGTTCCCCGCGCCAGGAGGGCCAGCTCCAAAGGTGGTGGTTGCTTCTCCTCTCAGAGTGGCTCAGGATGGGATGAGTACACGAAACGTGTCACAAGTGAATGTTTAAACTGGATGAGGCAGCAGAAGGTAAATCTGTGCAAAACCCAGAGACAAGGCTAAGACCTGGTGTTGTTTATGAACGTCACCTTGCATGCAGTAATGTTTTGGATGACAGCAGAAAATTGAAAGTCCATGTGAATGCTCATCTATTATTCCAAGTTGCTCTTTTTATCTTTTTTAATTGCAGAATTGTAGATGCAGCGAGTTTCCACTGAAATATGAATGTGAATTTGGGGTCATCTTTTGCAGAGGAAAGTGTGGAAGTTAGATTTGAAAGCTAAATAAAACAGAGATGTTAACATAAAAAAAGACGTTGGCATGTTTGCGTTAGAGATTATTATGCTCAATATTTCCTTCCTTTCTTCCACAGATTTCCTTTAGGATTTGTATTTATCTTAACCCTTTACACAGAGAGGACCAGCTTCACAGATTTAACCATTGTCCAGTATTTTACAGTTGTTCTCCCCCTCTAATCTATCCTTATCACAGTGGGATCCAGAAGGTAGAGCTGATTGCCACAGGGCTTGACTTTCAGAAGTCACTGCTGAAATAGCAAATTCAGCATTTTCATTTGTATCTGGTGCATGGGCAGAACAAGTTGCCCTGCACAGCTGTTGATGATGCAACCTGGAGGAGGAAACACATGTTGAGAGCCTGTAGCCTGTTTTTATGCAGCTGCAGTGAAAGTTGTGTGTTTGTGGGTGGACAGCACTTTCTGAGAGACAGGGATGGAGGATAGAACAAATTGGCTGAAGATATACTTTGCAGATGCCTTGTAAATTGAAATTGCATTATTTTTATCTCTCCTTATTAGGCTGTTTCGTAGTGATCCTGTCATTGTTATCTGCATATGGTGTTTGCCAGGTGGCTGCTATGCAAACCAGATGGGGAGGGGAGAGCTCTGTACAGTTCCCATACTTTTATGTGAGTGCGAGTCATAGTCTAGTCTTTCAGTGCCCTCCCATAGCATGGCATGTTTTGGAGGAAGAAGGGGAAGTGGAGGCGCACTCCTTGAGCGATAACGTGTATAAGCATCATGCCAGGAGAGCAACAGCAGATATTGTTGCTCCACACACATTGTGGGAGAGTGAGCTAATCGTCAGACCTGCCACTGTTTGAGGAGTGATGTTGGACAGACACTGGGCACGCTTCCAGTGACGAAAGACTGCGAACATGCTGCACCTCCCAAAGATGCCATGTGACACCCTGCTCAGACACCCCTAGCTGAGCACAGGGACCGTAAGCAAGTGCTTTATAGCTATGTTCCCACACAAAAGCTCCTGTGAAAGTGAAAGGCTTGCTCACTCTCCCTTCTTCAATCCCTATGGCAAAGCTGATGTGGGGCCAGGAATCAGCTAGCTCCCTGTTCACCTTTTGAGTTTTCTTAGGGAAAACTTATTTTGAGCTTTCCACCGTGCCTCTTCTTCCCACCATGCCTGGCTGTGTCTCATTACCTGCTCACAGTGGGGCCGTGATAATGTTTCTCCTAGTAACGTGATAAGATGTGGGAAAAAGGTCTGAGCGACTGTGGCTTTCTGCTGCTGTTTTTGTGCTTTCTGTCCGGATGGTTTGCTGACAGGAGAATCAAGTGATAGGAAGGTTGGTCAAATTTCCAGTGCAGAGTTAGGGAAAGTGCAGTGATATCCAGACAGCCTTTGTTCATGAACTGGCAGCCAGCCAGGACTGCCGCTGTTGCTACAGACTCTTTAGACTGTTTAAATATAATTAGAAGGGTCAAAGTCCTGTAACTTTTAGATGGCTGAATGCAAAATGGTTTTATTTCTTGGACCGTTTTCAACACTGCCTTTGAACCCCTATGCTAGAGCATGGTTTGGGCTTTATTGTCATCTGTTGACTCATAGAGATTTGGCTCCAGGCTGGTAATTATCAAATTGGGTCCCAACCCAAGATTAAGATACCTGTTTCTTTACTGCGCGTGCGCAGGCAGGCATTCAGACAGACATGGAGTGTGTCTTTACAGCATAAAAGCTGATTTGGAGTTTGAGGAGCTGAATTGTGAACTCAGTGCCTTTTAATATTTGAGAATAATGAAAAAAAAATGCAGTCAGATAGTTTTCGAGTTAGTAATTATCCAGGTGTATTACTGTTTGTCAAAGGCTATTCCTAGAGGTTTTCACTCAGTATCCTACAATAAATGTTGCCAAAATGCACGACAAACAACATGTTCTATAATCATTTCAGTTTATCTTCTGTTTTTTTCATTTTGTTTGACTGCATTTAACTGAAGTTATTGGAGTTTACATGAGTAATTAAAATGGAAATGCAGTGTACTGGGCTACTGAACTTTACTCTGGGATTTTCAGATGAATTGCATGAACAGCATTGTTTGATAAAGTCATAATTTGTTTTCAGAGCGATAAGAATGTAACTATACTGTAGAACATTAAAGAATAGTTTGGTCCAAAGAAAACAGATGAAAATACACTACTGAGTCCGCGTCATCTGGTCTAATGTTAAGCAACTTAAATATTTTCCCTACTTTGTTTCTTCTACTTTGTGAACCTGTCACACAGTTTAAATGATGACAATTTCAAGAAATTGTAACCCCCTATTCTGAACTTTTCTTTGTTCATTTTTACTCTCGACTGCATAGTCACGTTTCCTTCAGTTCAATTCCTTTATGCTCCGATTTAGATAATAATGTTGTAAATGGAAGTACAAATACTGTCTCTTTCTCCTAGGCTGAGATGGAGCTAGTGAAATGGGGGTTTGATGCAGCATCCATTGAGCAACAAATTGGTGACCACAGGAGGACTCACAATGCCATTGGAGACTATCGCTGGCACCTGGACAAAGTCAAAACAGATCTGGTAATCACTGTCTTCCCTTACACGTTGCTTGGTCTAGGTTTATAACATTGGCTTGCTGGTGTTCCGCTACAAAAAGGAAATCTGAATAGCTCAGCTTCTCTTCAGAAAGCACTGGTGTCATGAGAGCAACCACTTTCAACCCTAATATTTATTATGTCATGATTATTTTGTGTTCCGTTTCTTTCACAGAATTTTAAAAAGAAAAATTAGTAGCTATTTAACCTTTTGTTGCTGTATACCAAGGCTGGCAAATAAATATTGCAACACTTTTTGTGGGAAGAATGGCTAAGAATGATTATTCTCACTTTCTGTCTAGCTACATTAAAACAAGAAAGTGAAAAGGATAAGGTGGGTGCTTAGATACAGCCTTGAGTAATGAGGGCATTTCTGTGAAAAATGCCAAAATTCTGGGCTAAGCTTAGAGCTTTTCTAGATGTGGGGGGTTTTGGGTTGGTTTTTTTTTTTCCCTTTTTTTTCCCCCTCTGAGGCTTGTGTTTCCCCCTGGATTTTGTGATAAGAATAAAGACGACACTGAAAATGCAGTGGTTAACTTTCCTATCTGCCCAGCGGCTAGGAGACAGGAGGCGTACTTCATTCCCATTCTTCTGGTCTGTTGATTGCTCATACAGGCAGGAGGAGAGAGAGTTGTACCTAAAGAAAAGGCATTCCATTCTGGAGCTCTGATCTCTCAACCAAACTGAAGAGTGGAAGGAGTGTTAGTCCCTTTTCCCTTCTGCTTCAAATAGGAAAGGTGATAGTCTGCCCTATGGAATAACAGTTCCAAGGCTGTGCAGGTTCCCAGCTATAGAAATGTGAATAAAAATTGGAATCTCCTGCTGATGTTGTAGTTTATACTGCTTCATAATCTCCAAAGCCAGCTGTAGGACTAGCTGGTTCTACACAGCTCTCTAGGAGTTTGGTATAGAAAGAGATCCAATTTCAGGAGCTGTTCTGTAATATAGGGGTTATATGCAACCTCGCTTATGTACTAAGCATCCCTGAGGGAAGTAAGTTTGTCCAAGCCTTGGTTTTCCATTTCTTGTGGTCCTCCAGTGGTGCAGATCTGCTACTCACCTATGTCTCTATCACCTGTAGTTATAACATTATGATACTGACACTGTAAAGAAAACATGAGCAAATTAGCAACTTGTAAAAGGCTCACTTAAATATTTGCTGTCTCTGTTTCAGCGGGAGAAGGCTGCAGTTCATCAGCTGGAGGAAGAATATGAAGGACTTCTGGTGAGCATGAGATGTATTCATTTCTGATAGGCTCTATGATGAATGCTCTTTTCGCTTTATTCACACCCATGTGATAGTCAAAGGACACTTCAGGTTTCAAGAGAGTGACAGATACATATTTAAATAATTCTATTAAGCAGTAAACTGACGGTGCTTGTAGTTTCTATAAGGTTCAGTTGGAGTCATGAACTTGAAATTAATTCATTACCTTGTGTATAATTGATTTACTCTCACAAGGAGTTTTCTGGTTTGCACCTGGTGAAGGGATTTGGTCACTAAGCAGGTGAAGAGTAGAACTCCATCTCCTTAGTGGAAGTAAAGGCAGTGATGAAGTTAGTCAATAGATGAAGCTTAAAAAGTTACTCAAATGTGGGATTAGAACCAAATTCTGTGTAGGGCTGCGCGTCTTCTTTGCTTTGGATCTTCATGTAAAATACAGTGAGAATCTTCTGCAAATGGTAGATTTAAGCCTTGATTTGGAAGCTGATTCCTGTACACATTTGAAGCAACAGGATGTATAATGTGACATGAGGACAGAGAAGGAATCTTTTTATGAAGTGTCTTCTGCGCAAACAGTGCTGCTACAACATTAGGGATGTATTATACAAGTAAAGTATTATGCAAATACAAGTAAAATTGGTGTTAAATGTTCAAACATCTCTTGTATTTTCCCCCTTGCCATTTTGCTTGCCTACGTGCATGTCTGCTATGCTTGTGTTTGAAGTGACTTTTGGAAGCTGCTGACTTCAGGTTCCCACTGTCTGTTGCCAGCAGGTTTCATAGTTCTGTAAACCCAGGCACCCATTGTGGGCTGTCCATTGCCAATAGATTTTATAGATGTGTGGGTTTTAATGTTATGTTATTTAAAAAGAAAGAAAAAAAAGACCTGCTGTGCTCTTGACTTTCCCTTCACCACCCAGCAGAGGCTGGGTGTGTTTATGTGTATTTTTGTGTTTATGGCCTCTCATTTTTGGAACTCCTTGCAGAAATACTCCTTTGAGAGAATGGATCAGCTCCGTCAATTCCAGAACCTCATCCAAGCCACTAGCAGAGAGATCATGTGGATCAATGACTGTGAGGAAGAGGAGCTTCTCTACGACTGGAGTGACAGGAACACTGACATCGCCAGGAAGCAGGAGGCCTTCTCTGTAAGACACCTCAACCTCCCCATGCTTTCCATGGGCCCTCTTTTGGGATAGTGAGGGAGGAACTGACTTGCTCAGGGGAACTGATCACTGGACAGGTGTTTCTTCACTCTTTTGAAGTTCCTGGGGATTTTTATCAATGCTTTTGGATTAAGTACTGTGTGACAGCCTTTTCAGTCAAGATTGGACATCTGTTGGAAGATTGTGCTCCCATTCAACCAGTTGCCGTGGTTTCTTTTGACTTTGGAAGTTGGCCTTATCAGTACAGTCCGCTGTGGAATAGTGATCACACGTAGCTTGTGCACACAGTCATTATGTGGGCATGCTAAACTAAGGGACTTGAGTCAGGCAGTTTAATTCTCCCCGTTAGGACTATGTGGGCCAGGGAGTCCCCATATTTTGTCCTGGTTGTCTGTCACCAGGAAGTAGAGTGATACCAGAGGAAACTGCTGTCTTCCTCTGATGGTTTTGCCAGCAGCACATTGAGCACAAAGTCAGAGGTAGTTTGCAACTGCTCCCTGTCTTCTGTGTGTGGGTACATAGGGAAGCTGAGCATGTGCATTTCTTTAACCAATATTGGTGCTGATCAGCAAATTGAAAAGGGAATGAAAGTTCACACTATTAAGGAGATACTCTATTTTAAAAAAAAATTTTTTTAAATTTTTTTTAGTTCAGTTCTGGATGTTGCAAGATGTAGTCATTTTTACTTCCATCATTCTTAGGAAAGGCAGTACTTTGAATGCTTTGCTCTGTGAAGTGGCAAGACTAGAGCTGAAATGATTATACCTTCTTTGATTCTCCTGTCTTCATAGTTAACTTCAGTACACTGAATAGAATTACTATGTAGTGTTAGCAGGGATAATTTTACATTATCACAACTATCTGGAAAATTTTAAGTAAATCATTCTGTGCAGCGTGTGTTTGGGGGCTTGTTTAATGCTGTCTTTTGGTTGTTTAGAAACGTATGAGTGAACTGGAGCTTAAAGAAAAAGAACTCAACAAGCTAAAGCAAGAAAGTGACCAGCTAGTGCTCAACCAGCACCCTGCTTCAGACAAAATCGAGGTGAGTTAGACTTTATGTGATTTCACTTGCTCCTTTAGTTGCTGTATAGGAAAAGTTCTCAGTGAGAGTCTGCAAATGAAATACTGCACTGGGACCTGAGAAGGGTTTGCCTGCCAAAAAGTGTGTCCACTTTTATCCAGTTGTATGAGCTGCTCTAATAGATGTTACCGCCTTCCTCTACAAACCTGGCCACAACAACTGCAGGCTTCTTAAAAGCTATGGGGAGAGCTTTCATTGCTATCAAATTTGATGATAGGTGCATGTAAAAATTAGTACGAGGCTTAGGGATTTGTCTGAGTGTATTGAAATTGCTGTATCTTGTTTGAGCTGACTACAGTGGAGCAGAATTTATGGTAGGCTGGCATGTCATTCTTCTGCTATCTTAGTAGGCATGTTTTGAAGAATGACACACCCTATGAGGTTTTATATTTAATCCAGGTGCAAATACTTTCTGTAACTGAAATTCATAGTGCATTTCTACAGCTTAGCCGAGACGTTTTTGCTTTCACAGCTTGGTGTACATTTACCATTCAATTACAGAGGCTGCAACAATTTGGAAAATCTCATTTTATTAGGAAACGCTGTAGTTGTTTTAGTTTTAAGAGAGCATAAGAACCCTGAAACCGAAAGAAGCTTATAGGAAAAATAACCCCGAACAAACAAGTCCTTTCTGCTTTTCAGTGTATTTACTTTGTTAACTGTTATCTTGTTATGTAAAATCATCATTCATATTTCTTCTGTGGTCAGTTTCTGCCTTAAAGGAAAGATTTTTGTAAGCTCCAGCAGTGAAGTGAAAGTTGTGTGTAATTTTCAAAAGAATATATGAAGACTACTTGAGAAGGCTGAATTTAAAAATAGCCATCATTAAAAAATCATGTTTGACAGTGTTCCTTGGAAGAACATGACAATTTGCAGTTTAAACATTTTTATTTGCAGTACTGTTTGTGCATTTTTCCCCTTTTTGTTCATGCACTTCAGGCTTTATGCTGATCAAACAAAATTAAAGTCATGAACAAATTCCTTTCTGCATCCCACGAGCAGGTATTTAACTCTTTTTGGTTAGGTAGATGCTTAGAATCTGGGGAACTATTTGCATGAATTACATTATTATGGTGTGCATGAATTTGTTTTAGCAGATTTTTCATTTGCATTTATGTGGAACATAAATAGTTCTGCTTAAGTCTAGGTATGGAGAGCGATCAGCATGGTGGTTTGAGTTCTGCATGTTACTATTTTTGTTAGGCCTACATGGATACATTACAAACTCAGTGGAGCTGGATTCTTCAGATCACCAAGTGTATTGATGTTCATCTGAAAGAGAATGCAGCTTACTTTCAGGTGAGTAGTGATTTGGAGAATTCACACTACTTTTGTTAAAAGCATGAATCTCATCACAGATTTTTTTCTTTTTGTACCAAAATCTTTCTAAATCCGTGCTCAATGTGTAACACACTCTTACCATACTATAAATGCTAACATTCTGCCAGATGTGAAATGGCATTTCTTATGAAAGGAATACATTGATTTTCATCAGACATTTTTAAGAGCTGTGTACAACTGAAATCACAACTTTTCTCCTGTAGTTCTTCGAAGAGGCCCAAGCCACAGAGTGCTACCTGAAAAACTTACAAGACTCCATCAGAAAGAAGTTCATCTGTGATAAGAGCATGTCACTGCAGTGTTTGCTGGAGCAGATCAAAGAGCTGGAGGTACTGTCACACCCACCTGACAAGTTATGTTCTGCTTTTCTTGGACATCAGTTGCCCTCTTCAGATACCAAATGTAAACGCAGGTGTACTGCAACATTTATATACAGGATTGTATGAACTTGAAACCATAAGGGTATATTCCTGCCCATTTCTTAGAAAAGTCTACAAATGGATCAGTGTTATTTTACTTTGTGTAATACTGTTTGGGAACTGTGATTTCTTTTTAAATTTGGAATGAGCTCAACAAATTCCGGAGTTTCTGACATGCTGAAAAATTAACAGAAGGAAAGATTTTCATTCATAGGTAGTGCATTTAATAAATGATTCATCGTGCCACTTTGTATCACTGTAGTCTCTTTGAAAGGACTTAACTCTTAGCTTTTGTAGCTAACGATTCACTCATTCTACGATTCCAAATTGAATATACTGGAAGAAAAATAGTCAGTGATGTAAAAGGGCAGTTGATGAAGTCAGGTTACTACTTTTTTTTTTTTTGTCTAGCAAATTCTTCTTAGAATGAAATTTTTAACATACAATTAATCTTTGCAGAATGAACGAGAGAGAATTCTTGAATACAAGAGGCAAGTGCAGAGTTTGGTGAATAAATCCAAGAAGATTGTGCAGCTGAAGCCACGTAACCCAGACTACCGGAGTAACAAGCCCATTATCCTCAAGGCTCTGTGTGACTACAAACAGGATCTGGTACTGTATTCCTTTTTGGCTGATAATGAACATCATGTAAACTAGAACATGGCAAATAATTTGGTAAACAAACTGTTGAGCTGATAGGTGTAACCCCTTTGTCTGCTTTTGGTCAGCATTTCTTGGATGAAAAAGCTCTGACTTTTATGCAATTATGAATAAACAGTCTAGGTTCTGGTTGGTTAGTGAGTTTGGTCAAAATAATTATTATTACTCTGTTAAATAACATTAATACTCATAGTTCAAATTAGCACAGAAAAGTTTAATTGATAATTGGGTTAAGATTGTTATACAGATATTCACCAGCATCTACCCCTTTCTTCTGGTGACTGCACACCCTTCCAGTGTTCCCCTGGGTCTTTAGTTCAACACTTCATCTAACAAAAAATGAGGGAATGTACAATAAGTCATTGGTATTCTGAGTTTTTTCCTGGGTGGAGTATGAAATTGCTGGTCATGTTTTTTTCCTTCTCGGTACTGGGGCTGCCTGGGTTTATTTCTCTCTTTTTCTTTTTTTTTTTCTTTTCTTTTTCCTTAACAGTCTGCTTAGATGCATTTTCTGCTTATGTGCTCCTTCTCTTTACTGGTTGCCAGTTATCCAGTTTTCCTGTTCTGTTATCTGTAAGACTCGTCTCACCTGATTCACTAGGTTGCCATCCTACAGTGACCAGTAATTGACCACTGTGATTTGTGTTTATGATAGACTTGTTACTATAAGCAAAGCTAAACAAATTTAGGCAGTGGATACCTGACTGCTTGGCAGTTGCTTTTAGAGTTAAGCATGCTAAATTCTGCTCAGGTGAAGGTAAGCCCAGACAAGTCTGGAGCCCCTGCATGGTCAGGTCAATGCCAAACTTGTGGCCTTTTATTAGTTCTGTCAGAAATCTATCTGCTGGCTGTAGACGTGTGATGGGAGTAGAGAGTGCTGTCAGGATAAATGACAGGAGGAGCTTCTCCCTCTTGGATGTGGATGGATTGTAACCTGCGCTATTGCTACACCCATGGCTGCAGAGCGTCAGGATTTCTGGTGGCTGGGGCTAGTGGATCTAGCTCTGCCGCGCTCGCTCCTAGTCTCTTCGCAAATATGGATGCAGCATCGGGCATCCTTGTGTCTCCAGTTCACTGGGTTACAGCCATATGTGTCTGTGCAGCTGACTGTGGCCATGTGTCCACATTCAGCCCTTGATGCTTGTCATGGCAAGCCCCAACTAAGTCTGATGATCAACTGGACTGGCAACTGCACCAAGTCTTCTGTGGCTCCCACTTGGTTTTCTTCACATGAAAACCAGATTCAGGGAAAAGGGGTTGACCTCTTGCCCCATTATGAAGCCAAGATGCACACCCAGACCTGGCAGCTGAGAAGGAGTCTCACTTCTGTGATCTAGATGCATCTTCCTTGTCTGTCTCTCCTAGAAACCCCCATCTTAGTTAACTAAAGGAAAAAATGTTATTCTGTGTTCCTTACAGAAAACGGTGCGCAAAGGAGACGAATGTATCCTGAAGGACAATAACGAGCGCAGCAAGTGGCTGGTGACTGGCCCTGGAGGAGTGGATATGCTAGTGCCATCTGTTAGTCTTATCATCCCACCCCCCAATCCGCTAGCAGTGGATCTTGCTACCAAGTGAGTTGCTGCCTGGGTTTGGACACCTGCCACTGGGAGTTGATATAAGAGTTCACTTAAAATAGCAACCAACCGCAAAATCTGTTCTACACCTTGATCAGAGTGGCCCCGCATGCTATTATAAGGGTGGGGGATTAAGGACCAGACCCTTGACTTGAAGAAGTTCACTTCAGTGAAGCTTACTGGGATTTAGACTGGGATCTAAAAATAATTTAAACTTAACTTTTACAAGGTTTTTCTTATCTCTAATAATGAAAAGTCATGGGTAAATTAATTTCCAAGATTTTTTTCTAGTAGAGAAAAAGCCTGAACACACTTCACATCTGGTGGATGTTTCTTGGGATGTTTTGTAGCTATGCTACAACGGCAAACGTTTTGACCATGAAATTTCTTTTCCCATCTCAGAATTGAGCAGTACTATGAAGCTATTTTAGCTCTGTGGAACCAGCTGTATATCAACATGAAGAGCCTGGTATCTTGGCATTATTGTATGATTGACATTGAGAAAATCAGAGCGATGACTATTGCCAAGGTAAGACTCCAGCTGGCCTTACCTATAGACCAGGGACATCCATGACCTGACCTCTGCTGTCCCAAACAGTGCTTGTTGTGTCCTTTGCAGATGTATGTTCTGCAAAACCGTGGGCCTTCCTTTTGCTGGATTGCACAGTTATATATGGAAGTTGTGGTTTTATTAAAGGAGAAGCATAATGCTTTCACATTCAAACATTATAGGGATAAATGGGAAGATTAGCCAAGGGGATTTATGACATACTTGCTGTTCTTGTTCCCACTATGTAAGAGCATGGATAGACAGAGTTAGAGGTAGAATTTCAAACTATTCTGAAATTATGAAATGGCTATAACAAGAGTAGATTAGGTCAGAGGGCAGGCACTTCTTAGAGACAGCCTGTGTAGGTTTTATTCTAAAATGGGATTCCTTTGTTTTTTTTCTATAGAAATATTAGTGTGTTCCTTAATGATTAACTAGTCATAAACCATCTCAAATTGCTTCTTTTTTCAAATTTCTCTTATTCCTCATTTCAGTTGAAAACAATGCGTAAGGAAGATTACCAAAAAATAATAACTGACCTGGAGATCCATTACCAAGAATTCCTAAGGAACAGCCAAGGCTCAGAGATGTTTGGCGATGAAGACAAACGAAAGATGCAGACTCAGTTCACTGATGCTCAGAAGCACTACCAAACCTTGATTATACAACTGCCTAATCAACCACGGCAGCCACAAACAGGTTTGTCATCCTCCTGGTTTTTGTAGAGATTGTACTGCTTGGGTTTCTTTGTTTAGGGGGTGGTGGTGCATTCTTTTTATGTGAAAATGTTCTCGTAAACACATGAGTGGAAACATGTTCAAGAACTGTACTGTTGTGTCACAACATAACAAAACTGGCCGTGTGCAGGGAAGAGTATATTTTGTTCTTCCTTCCTGGAAGAACAGTGGATGTTGCGGTTGTATTTCTGAATCTCTGTGAATCTGGGAATAGTCCTCTGGAGTTCTTGCTGGGAAAATAAGGATACTTCAGTCCATCTGTTATGTTTTCAGTTATTAGGAAACAAAACCTCACTGTTGCGTTTGAGGAAACAAGTTTCTCTTTTTGTGAAGGGGAGACTTCATTACTTAAAACAGTTGCGTAAGGGCCCAAATCTCCTACCTGTTATCGGCTCTACAGATCAAATCAGCGCTTAGGCCACTTTGGCATTGCGTTGGCTTTCTATAGGTAGGTGCTCAGTTCTCTGGCAGTTGACAGTTACCCAATTCATTTTACAGTGGTCCCAACTGAAACCTGTCCTGTGGGTTCCTCAAACACCATTATTGTTAATGAGAGAAACCGAGAACATGAGAAGCAAGAGGCTTGGCTGCTGATGGAGCTTCAGAAACTTCGACGTCAGATTGAAGCTTCTGAGATTCGGATGGTTCAAAGAGCTCCTCTTGGAGTGGATCAAGGGGCTATGCATGACTTTTCAGTCAGAATAAAGGATTTAGAGGTAACTGTGGATGCTTTTCTTTGAGTATCTGAAACTCTGTATGACTCTGTGCTGCAGTGCATGTTGCAGTTGTATTTCTGATCAGCTGGGAAAGACACACATCCTGAGCAGAAAATTCTCAATTGGAAGCTAACCATGATGATTTGGATTGGAGTTTAGCTCCTATGTAGAAAAGGTTGACTCTTGGATTTTGGAAGTCAAATTCTGTCAGGCAAAGAATACGGAAAGCCTGATGTCAAGCAGACATGAGCTCACATTAAGCCTTATCCAGGTTAAAGCACTATTAATATCCTTTTGCATGGACCGGAGAGTGAAAATTAGTAAGAAAAGAGAACAGGTTCAGTGTATGAGAAATTCCCCTGAGGCAATGAGGTTGCAAAGGTCTTAAGAGCAGCAGGACCTTGGCACGTCTACTGAGTGCAGTGGTCAGCTGGCAGTAAGGTGCTCTGCTTTCAACAGAGCTGTTTCAGAGTGGGTGAGGTGCTCAAAAAGAGGTATTGCCTGTTGTGGACTGTGCAAAAAATAAATGGCCCAATGTTACCTACCTTGAAGAAAGCAAGCTTGGGCACTGCTTCAGTCCTCAGTCAAGCTGGTTAGATAACAGCGGACTATTTGGGTAAGGAGACCAATTGCATATGTGCTGTAGAATGATCATTCAGCCATCAAAAATGTGTAAATCAGGCATTCTCTTTCCTTAGGGTGTGCAGAATGACTCTCAAATAATGGCTGAAACCCTCAATAAGCATAAGGACTTGCTGCCTAACTTCAGAGGCTGTGAAAAGTATGTGTACTTGCAGTCAGAGATAAATGCCCTATTTCAAAAACTGGAGAATATTAATGGTGTTTCTGCTGGCTACTTAGACAGGTAAGAAAATTGAGGTTATAGCAATAAATCATTTACTTTCTTCTATAATTCTTAATCTAGAAACCTGCATTTTGTTACCAGTAGTGTAAAATTGCACCTTCTTTCCTACAAATGCTGTACATGTGGGTAGAAACAGACACTTATGTGAATTTCTTCCCTTTTCTGGAAGACTTTAAAAAAAAAAAAGTGAGAATTGTGTATATCACTGAAATTTCTTCTGTATTATCTATTCTCTTTAAATAATGATCTGTACTTAATTAGAAATATCACCTTTCCTGGCCCAGTCCATAACAAATTTGTCTTGTATTATTTATTTTAGCTTGAATGCACTGAGGTGTCTCCTCCAGATTATTCTGCAAACAGAAGATGTGATCAGAGTTTTTGAAGTCAGACTCTCTGAAGAGGAGACTGTTCCTTTGGATCTGGATAAAGTGGAGGCTTATCGGGCTTGTCTGAAGGTGAGAGGCCAAGACTCAAGGACACAGCAAGGCAAAATTCATAGCTGCCAGCACTGGGCTATTGAGCTGGGTGAAAACCTTCTGAAACCACAGGAGATGGAAATGCTGATGCTGTTGTATTTTATGACATACACATACAATGCTTTTGCAAATTATTGGAAGGAATTTATGCGTTACTACTTACATCCCCTGATTGTTGCAGCGTCCGCCCCCCCGCCCCCCGAAAAGCCAGTGACATGGAAGATCTCCATAATACATTTTCTGTACAAAATGATCTGTGTTTATTTGTATCACTTATGAAGCTAGATTTGAAGGCAATATCTCCTTTCTTGCAAAAAAGACTTGTTGATTGCCCTTCTTGTCATCTAGTTGTAACAAGTAAATTTGAGTGTTATTGTGTGTTCTGTTTTGCCAGAGTCCATTTCAAATCTCATAGTGAGAACTATCCATCCTGTACAAGGGAAGAAGGCAAAGGATAACTGCTTTGCTGGGCACAAAGTTGGCTTTATCTAGCATCAAGCTGGTCCTTTTATGCGCTGAATGCCTTTGGGAGAATAGGGGCTCTCATTCTTTCCTGTTCTCAGCTGTAGTAGGGAAAAGTCATGTAGGTGGCACAAATGGAGCACAACCAGGTTACCTTTTTATTATGTTAAATGAGGGCTGAAGTTCAATTGTTGGGAGTTGTTCTTAGCTGGTGTAAATTTGAGCTACACAAAAATAATGCTTGAGCACGTTATCGAAGGGTGCCGTCGTCCCTGTGACTGGGTGATGCAAGGCAGCCCGCTGCCTGCACTGTACGTGCTCTTTAATGATACCCCATAGTATGCCAGTATGTGCACACCAACAAGTGTGTGTGTAAAGCAACATCTCCATGGAATGTTTATAAAAATGTAAACAGAGGGAAAAAAAAAAATCTGTGCAGATTTTTAGATAACACTTAAAAACTGGATATAGCAATCCTGAGGCTTGATTCCACAGCTATTGCAAGCTCAAGAATCTTTTATATGTCAATGAAATTTTCTAGTTAATTGGTTCTAGGAATAAGTGAGGCAGGCTCTTCCCCCCCCCTTTTTTCTTTTTTTTGGTAATTGCTCTACATACTTCTGAGAAACTGAAATGTTAGCTACAGAATATGATAGCAGAGGGCTTTGGTTTAGCAAATTATTTAAGAGTGAGTCTAACTTTAAACACATTCTTAAGTAAAACTCTCTTTACGAAAGTAGGTGATTCACTTTAAATATATTAAGTCCATCTGGCATCAGTGTACATACCTTACTGAATTAGAAGAAAAATCTTTAGATCCGAATACATTGTGCATGCTGTTGATGGTTAAATTCCTCTCAAGAATAAAACATGTGACAGCATTTTGTTTTTTCTGCAGAAAATGAAAGCAGATCTAAACATGAAGAAATCGCTACTGAATGCCCTGGAAAATGAGCTACAGAAAACACTTCAGATCCACTCACAGTCTTGTCAGTCATATACCCTATATGACATGGACATTGGAAAGTTCTGTGACAAAGTTACCCAGCTAATGGACCGCTGGCAGAGAGCTGATAAGCAGATAGATAACAGGTTTGATCATATTTCCTAATAGCTTCTTCCTTATTGCTATTGTTACTAAGATAATCTTAGCAATGAGTCTAAAAGAACTGATGCGCACTAATCATCACTTCCAGAGGACAAATTATGACTTCAGGGCAGTAAGACTAGAGCAACTGTGAAAAGATTGAACATACTTTAAAAGGTATTATGTAAGACCAAGCAGGAAAATATAAGTTATTTATGAAAACGTATAACCTATGTGCTATGGAGTTTTTCTAATTTTTTTTTATTCTTGCTAATGTTCTTGGATTGAGTGCTTCCAGTCAGCACTTTCCCCCTCAAACAAAAGAACCATGCTTATTCTTGAATACACTGTACCCGAGGGTTAGAGAATTAACACTAAGTAAAAAAAAATCCTAACAATTTTTTTCTAATGCTTTATTGAACTGCAGGCATATTCAGATTGTTTGTGGGGTTTTTTGTGTGTGGTCTGTTTTGGTTTTGCCTCAGGCCAAAATCTAGTCGAATTAATAAAAATTGACTGGTTGCTAGTTGTTTCAGTGAAAATTTAGAGCAGAGTACCAAAGTCAGTGAACTTGATTCTTATCACTGGAAGGTTTTATCCATCCCTCACTTAGTTGAGAGGAACTGCCAACCTGTCTGTATTGCAGAGTTACTCAAAAGTGAGGCACTAAAACCCCATGGTGGGTGACTAATAACCAGTACAATTCTCATTCATTTGAAATTTTTGTTCAGAGATTCCCGTAGTTTTACCTAGTCTATTACTTTGTCTTATTTCTGAAAAATGTGGGAAGAGAGAAAGAGGAATGCAGTTTCCCAGTTTCCATTTTGACAGTTTTCCCTGTTATTTCCTAGATCGTGGGATTTAGAAAGGCAGATCAAACAGCTGAAAACTTACCGAGATCTCTACCAGGCTCTGTGCAAATGGATCTGTGACGCCAAGCGCAGGCAGGATTCTATCGAGTCCATGAAGCTATGTGATTGCAACAGCATCATGAGATATCTACATGACCAGAAGGTATGCGGCACCTGAATGAGTTGTCTTCAATTACCTGGATTTTTAAAACTGCTTTGCTATTGAGAAAATATCAGTATCAATGCAGTCTGCAATACAGTGACCTGTTTTGGATTATAAAGTACGCCAGCTACCAAAAAGCACCCCATGTGTAGAAGGCAGGAGAGATGATATTATCTTCATGACTTTCTGTCAGCACTGCAACAGATTATGAACAAGACTGTACGGGGCTCCTGCACAATCACTGACACGCAACAGCTTTGAATTAATTCAAGAGACTGTATGATGGTGCAACTTAGGGGACAAATCATAGCTCAAAAATAAAAAGCAAGGAAATACATATAAGCTACATTCAAGGAGCTCTCCCTCCCCAGCTCTGGGGGTTGTTCAGTTGCCAGGTGTTCTTTCTGAGAACAACCTTCTCATGCACAGGGAGCTTGCCATTGTGAAAGCTGCACAGCTACAGGTCTCAGCCTGTGGGCTTGCAGTGGTCTCATGCTGCAGCTGCCTTCTGATGGAGGCAGCGTGTACAGGAGGAAATACTGGCAAATCTTGAGGGAGTGTTTCATAACTCACTTTTTTTTTTTTTGACAGAACTTGCACAGTGAAATCTGTGGGAAGCGAGACAAAGTCGAGGAGCTTCTCAAGCATGCAGATCAGTGCTCAGCTGCAATTAAGGTACTTGGTTTTCAGCGTTTTTATGGGGTGTGGTTTTTCATGGTCAGGCTCATCCCATTGTCTCTGCTCTGCTGGCAGGTGAAGTGTTGGCTCCCTGATGCGTGTGTGCAGAAATTGCTGGGGTGAAGCACTTGTGTGTACAAAATATAATGAAAGCAATTTGTGTGCTTGCCACCTGAAGACCACAGGATGATGCAGGAGATAGTAGTGAGAGCTTCTCTTCAGGAGAATCAAAGCCTCCTTCTAGCCAGACCAAACAACTTTCCAGTTCACATGTTTAAGAAAAAAAAAAAAGGAGACTAGAGAACAGATTGGTAGTTTAGGAATTAGGATTGATTAGGATCTGGTCTAGGAGGCAGAACAAATGCAGATTAGCAGAAGGAATGGTGTGCAATAGGCATAAAACCCAAGAAGATACACAGGGAATGGTTTTGTGGTCTTTGCAGTTTTGTCACCTTTATATCCATGCTTTCTCCACCTCAGTCTTATGTTCTGTGACAAAGATCTTGCTATATATTTGGGGTGGTGTATGTGATATGAAAGAGACACAGAGACAGTTATTTCTTGTGAAATTTTGGTTGATAACAGTACCTAGACCATTTAATACCATGAATCTTTTTCACCTTGGGTTAGCTCTTAATTAATGGAAACATGTATCTTCCATTTTTTGTAAATTTTTTTTTTTTTTTCCACTTTGTCATTCTCCTCCATGAGTCTCCACAGCGATACTTGAACTGATGAGCTTTTCTTTTTGATAGAGGATAATCTGTACATAGCCAGAGATATAAACAAGGGAAAATATAGCTTTTTATTAAAAAAAAATCAACAAATGCAACAAAAAACCCCCCAAAACTTTATTTGCATTTTGGCAAATCCACGTTCCCAGAGAGTTCCTTGGCAGTTGCTAAATGGGTCTTACCTTTTCCTGTTGTTTTACAGGATTATGAACTACAGGTTGCTTCCTACAGTTCTGGATTAGAAACATTGCTCAACATACCTATCAAGAAGTGTGTGGTTCAGTCTCCTGCAGTGCTGATTCTGCAAGAGGTATCTTTCTTTCCTCCCTATTAATCTTTTGAGTATATTTGTTTGTCTGTGTGAACCATTGTGAGTCATATCCAGCTGTATTCTAATAATTAGCACCATCATTGGTAGTGTGTACGAAGCACGTAAGTATGAGGAATTAGTGCGGAATAGTTGCTGTGCTGTAAAATCATACTTGGGCTCATTTAGACAGTAGATTAGCCCTCAGGAATTTAGCTCATTCCTATTCAATGTCCATTGCATACATATTGTGAGAAAGTAAGATTCATGCCCCAAGTGGTTTAGTAACTTTCAACCGGGGCATTAAGCACTATTAAAAGTTTAACTTAGGTTACTTATGACTGTCAGACAAGAATAGCATGATGAACCAGGGGATGAAGCCTTGGATTTAATATTGCAGCAGCCGTGGGGGGAAAATAATCTTGAAAAAGAAGGTGTGGGTTAATCAGAAGGGAGAATTTATACGTTTGCAGAACATGCAAAGTCATGTGAATTTGTGAGGAGGAGAATTTGCTTTTCATTTTGTCAAGTGATATATTTTCTCAATTGGATTGGAATTCTTTAAATGGTCTGAGACATAGGTATGTTCATCGCTAACTCTGTCGTACAAGCGGCTAACAATTCTCTCTCTTTTCAAGGCTAGCGAGACTCATTCTCGCTACATAGAACTTCTTACAAGATCAGGAGATTATTACAGATTCTTAAGTGAAATGTTAAAGAGCATGGAGGACTTGAAGGTAATCTGACTCTTATATTCTTCACCTTCTGTTTTTATCACAGTGTAGCAACTGATCAAAGACTTTCTGCTTAAGTACAGTGCCAAACAGCCTACAAAACTAAATCCTGAGCTCAGTGGTGTCCCATGAAGGAGGCACATAAGCAGTTTCCTGCATCTTTCGTCAAAGAATACAGTATCTTGCAAAGTTCCCTCCAAGATCATGTGTGAGGTGCAGAACATTAGCCGCCTTGGTAATTAGGAGGTGCTCATCAAAGCATGCAAGAGGTCCTTCTCTGCCCATCAGAACCTTGACCTCAGTGAGAGTACAGTTATCTCAGTGCTGAAAACTTGCTCCTCATGGTTAAGGGGCCACACCTCGTTTCAGGCCATGTGCACAGTGTTTCAAATGGAGTCACTCCTGATTTGATTCAGCTCAGTGGAAACAGAGAGGCCCATTTAAGAGGTCACATAGATGGAATGTGAATCACCCGTTTGAAAACTGTGGGGGTTCTAAATGAGGCTATTTAATAGTCTGCAGGTGAACCCTTGCTACATCAGATCTTACTGTCTGTAAGGCATCTCCCTCCCCCTGTCAAGTACCATTTCCCCCCTGAAAGTCATTATGCTGATTTCTGAATAAGGTTTGACTCTGAATAATTTCCAGAATTTGTCTTGATGACATTAAATAAAAAAGGACTTTGAGCTCTCATTGAAGCTGAGAAAAAAATGCTTTCTAAGTTGTCAGTGTTACAAGTATATCTTGTATTGCACGTGATGTTTTTGAAGCAGTTGTGACAAATGTTTATGTGGGTCTTTTGTTTTTCCGCTATCATTTTGCAGATGAAAAACACCAAAATTGAACTCCTGGAAGAAGAACTTAGGCTTGCCAGGGATTCAAATTCAGAGACAAGCAACAAACATAAATTCCTGGAGCAAAATCTGCAGAAGTATCAGATGGATATTTCTCAGCTCAAGGCAAAGCTGATGAGTTTGGAAGAGATGAAAAGACAAGCTGAAATGGATGGAAATTCTGCCAAGCAAAACCTGGACAAATGCTATGCCCAAATAAAGGATCTAAATGACAGAATAACCAGGCTGACTTATGAGATTGAAGATGAGAAAAGGAAAAGGAAGTTGCTGGAGGATAGATATGAGCAGCAGAAGAATGACTATGACCAGCTGCAGAAAACAAGACAAAACGAGAAAGACAGCCTTGGTTGGCAAAAGTTAGAGTCTGAGAAGGTCATCAAGGAGAAGGAGTACGAGATAGAAAGATTAAGGGTTCTTCTTCAGGACGAAGGCACACGGAAGAGGGAATATGAAAATGAGCTGGCTAAGGTAAGAAACCAGTTTAGCGAGGAGATGAGTAATTTAAAGAACAAGTATGAAACAGAAATTAATATTAAGAAGACCACAATCCAGCAGATAGCTGCACAGAAAGATGATGATGCAAAAGGCCTCAGAGCCCAGGTTGACCGACTGACAAGAGAAAACAGAGACCTTAAGGATGAGATTGTGAGGCTGAACGATGCCATTCTGCAAACGACAGATCAACGGAGGAGGGCAGAAGAAGATGCTCTTCAGCAGAAGGCTTGCAGTTCTGAGGTGTCACAGCAAAAGCATCAATTAGAGCTGGAGCTGAAACAGATCATTCAGCTTCGTGGCGAAGACAACTCAAGATACAAGCAGGCTCTTGAGGAGGCTGCCTCAACTATTCAGGATAAAACTAAGGAGCTGGAAAGGCTAAAGGTTCAGCTTCAGGAAGAGGCTAAAAGCCGATGGGAACTTGAAAATGAATTGGCTAAGGTAAGGAACAGTTATGATGAGGAAATTATTAGTTTAAAGAACAAATATGAAACTGAGATTAATATCACAAAGACCACAATTCACCAGGTCACCATGCAGAAGGAAGAGGACACAAATAATTATAGAACACAGCTTGATAATGCCATGAGAGAAAATAGGAATTTGTGTGAGGAAATTAGGAGGCTGAAAAATACAATAAGTCAGACAACAGATAATCTACGGAAAATAGAAGAGAATGCTCAGCAGCAGAAGGCAGCTGGCTCAGAGCTTTCTCAGAAGAAACAGCAACTGGAGATTGAGCTGAAACAAGTTATTCAGAGGCACTCTGATGAAAGCATGCGATACAAACAGTCACTTGATGATGCTTCTAAGACCATTAAGGAAAGAAACAAAGAGATCGAAAGGCTGAGAAAGTTGTTGGATGTAGAAACAAGTCAGAGAAAAGAACTAGAGGATGAGAACAGTCAGTTAAAGAGAGTCCAATTTGACCTGCAGAAAGCAAACACCAGTGCTACGGAGACAATTAACAAGCTGAGGATCCAAGAGCAGGAACTGGCCAGACTGAAAATTGACTATGAAAGAGTTTCACAAGAGAAAAAAGGGAGGGATCAAGAAAGCGCAAAGTTCCAGAGCACTGTAAAAGACTTGCAGATCCAGAAACATAAGCTGGAGGAGGAGCTTTGCAGGCAGAATAAAAATTTAATGGAGGAGACGTCCAGGAGGAAGAAACTGGAAGAGGAAATAGAAGGCATGAGGAGATCTCTCAGAGAGCAATCGGTTAAAATAACTAATCTCACACAGCAGATAGAGGAAGTGTCTATTGTAAAGAAGAGACATGAAGATGACCTTAGACACCAAAGAGAAGTATTAGATGGTCATGTGAGAGAGAAGCAGAGATACATGGAGGAGATAAGAAAATACACATCTGATATCGAGACTTTGCGCCGCCAGTTGGTCCAAGAACAGGAGCAATTAAAACAGGCTCACCTGCGATACGAGCACTTACAGAAAACCTCTGAGGAGAAGAGCAAGAACTTGAATGAGTGCAAAATAGAAATCGAAAGGCTTCAGTCTCTCACCGAGAACCTAACCAAGGAACACTTGTTACTGGAGGAAGAGCTGCGAAATGTTAGATTGGAGTACGATGATCTCAGAATGGTCAGAAGTGAAGTTGATGAGAAAAATACTGCCATTGCTGAACTAAAGAATCAGCTTCAGACGAGCAGCAAGCAAACCCTGGAACTTCAGGGGTTGATTAATGATTTGCAGAAAGAAAGGGAAAAATTGAGACAGGAAATTGAAAAATTCCAAAAGCAAGCTCTAGAGGTATTCACACATATTTTGATCCCAGCTTTACTGTCTCTCAGATATATAATTAATTGCAGTGTCCGTTTGCATCAACTTAATTCACACTTTCCTGTTTTAAGTTTGCTGTACTTGTGACTAATACCCCCTTTATGGCCCTTCCTTTTGTTCATTTTTAAACAAAAAGGATTTGGCCACTTTCTTAGCCTCTTTACTCCCTGGGAGCCGTGCTAGGGAGCCATAAGCTGTCTTATGGTCTAGCTGAGCCTTGCCCTCAGCTCTTGCCCCAGGAGAAACCCTGGGTCTATGCCAGTCTCCACCAGGGGAAGATGAGAGTAGGTGGAGTACCACTGTGCTTTAGCTGTACCCTGCTGGCTGTGTGCTTCCCCAGACTGTTTCAGACAGAATGGGCTAAAGCAGTCCTTTGAGGCTGACCTGAGTGCTATCGCTAACTAAACCAGGTAAAAACCCCAGAATCAACAAGCTGTCAAAGTGCTGCCTACCTGGGTAAGGTGTTAAGGGAGGATTAAATATTATGTTGTCTGTCAGCTGCACTTAAGATATTTAAAGCCTACATTTCGTTGACGGTTTTGGGGATTTATGTTCCAAAGTCACTAAGGACGCTTGCAAATTTTGCTGTTGGCCCTTACTTCTTAAACTTGAGGCAACAGCATAAACAAGTTGAAGCAAAGGTTTTGGTTTTCTTATTTCATTCTTCTGCCTAGTTTCTTGTCCAAAGAGCTACTGTTTAAATATATACAAGTGAGCACTTGTGAAAATGTTTCTTTGCTTTTTCCTATACTTGCTCCTTATATTTATTTTCTCATTCCCATTCCCAGCTATTCTTTCCTTTATTCAGTTTTTCTTCCCTTCACTGTAAAAATCATGATACCGATTTTTAAAAAATACTAACATTTAGGATTATCTGACATCTGTGCATATATATGCGCATGTATTACAAATATATAAACTCGCATTCCATTTAATATGTGCTGTATGCAAACGTGCATGCTTGTAGGTGTTTGTGTATATGTATACATATATGAAGACATTAAGTGAATTAAAATGTAAAGCAGCACAGGTAAAATCATTTGGAGTAACGTGTGAAACTAATAGGAAAGCGAAAATTGAGTCATATATTTCCTTTTTATCCATGTATGACCAGTCCTTAGCTGACACAAATTCTCCCACGTTAGTAGGACTATGCCAGGGTACATCTGCTGCGCATCAGACTCTTAATGAGTCTTTGAATGCTCTGTGTATACCTAAGTGTACTAAGAGAAGTATTAAAAAGTTATAAAGAGCTAACTATCAGCAGAAAATCAAGGCTATGGGTAACAGAATGGAGGCTCTGGTGGCACTAGAGACACTGCCAGTGAAGTGACAAGTTACCTTCACTGGTTTATGTGTATACAAGATCTTGGGTAAGGCACTGCTGCAACTAGGATGTTTTCCAGTGGCAGCTTGCTGCAGGTTAAATGACAGGCTGAAGAGCATTGTAAGTGGACAGCATAACTCTAACCAACATAAACTCTAACCATCCTCTCTTGGTTTATTTCTTCTTTAAAATTGTAGGCATCCAATAGGATTCAAGAATCCAAAAATCAGTATAGTCACATTATGCAAGAAAGAGAAACTTTGCTGATAAAAATGAGTGCTTTGGAGCAAGACAAAGCCAGGCTGCAGAGACTGGAAGAGGAACTGAACCGTTTGAAAGTTACCCTGGAATCAGAGTCTCGTTTGAAGCAACGCCTGGAAAGTGAGAAGCAACAAATCCTGAATGACCTCAATCAGTGGAAGAGCCAGCACTCCCGGACAGAGGAATCCATAAGGAAGATCCAGTGTGAGAGAGAGAAGAGCGAAAGGGAGAAGAACACCTTGAGGAGTGAGATTGAAAGGCTGCAGATGGAGATCAAACGGATTGAGGAGAGATACCGGTGCCGACTGGAAGAGACTGCTGTCAAAAACCAGTCAGAGTTAGAGGCTGAACGTCTCAGGCTGCAAAGAGAAATTGAGAAACTCAAGCAACGCCCATATGGGTCCCACAGATCTACACAGACTGAGGAAGACTTTTGTATTGATGCCTCCAAGTTGCTGTTCAGTGGGCTGCGGAAGAAGATTACGGCAATGCAGCTGTATGAGTGTCAGCTGATAGACAAACTCACGCTGGATAAACTCCTGAAGGGGCAGAGGTCAGTGGAAGAAGTCGCGGCTGATATTGAACCCTACCTCAAAGGGGCAGGTGCCATTGCAGGGGTCTCTCTTTCACCCAGACAGAAGTATTCTTTTGTTGAGGCCAAACGGAATCAGCTGCTTACAGCAGAAAACGCAGTCCTGCTCTTAGAAGCCCAGGCAGCAACAGGAGGCGTGATAGACCCACACCGAAATGAGATGTTAACTGTGGACAGTGCTATCGCCAGAGATCTGATTGAGTTTGATGACAGAGAACAAATCTATACAGCAGAAAAGGCCATCACAGGATTTAAAGATCCTTTCTCGGGCAAAACTGTGCCGGTATCTGAAGCTATCAAGAAAAACTTGGTTGACAGAGAAACTGGGATTCGTCTGCTTGAAGCCCAGCTGGCTGTAGGAGGGATTGTTGATCCTGTCAACAGTGTTTTCCTGCCCAAAGATGTAGCTTTATCTCGTGGGTTGATTGACAAAGACCTGTACAGGCTCCTAAACAACTGCCAGGGCACTACAAAGAACTTCATTGATCCCACCACCAAAAAGGCAGTCACTTACATGCAGCTGAAGGAAAAATGTAGGATAGAGCCACACACTGGTCTGCTCCTCCTCCCAGTGCAGAAGAGGAGTATGTCATTCCAAGGAATCAGGCAGCCTGTCTCAGCAGATGCACTGCTCGAGGCTGGAATTATTAAGGAATCAACAAGGAACGACTTGGAAAGAGGTGCGATTACAGTGGAAGAAGTGAGTGAGAGAATTATTGATTTCCTTCAGGGCTCTAGCTGTATTGCGGGTATCTACAATGAGGCCACTAAAGAGAAACTTGGCATTTACCAGGCTATGAAAATAGGTTTGGTTAGACCGGGGACAGCCCTTGAACTCCTGGAAGCCCAGGCAGCCACTGGGTTCATAGTGGATCCTGTCAGCAATGTGAGGCTACCTGTTGAGGAAGCTTACAAAAGAGGCCTCGTTGGGATTGAATTTAAAGAGAAACTTCTCTCTGCTGAAAGGGCTGTCACTGGGTACAAAGACCCAGAAACTGGAAACATCATTTCTCTCTTTCAAGCAATGAACAAAGAGCTGATAGAGAGAGGCCATGGCATTCGTTTGCTGGAGGCCCAGATTGCTACTGGAGGAATCATTGACCCCAAAGAGAGCTACCGCTTGCCAGTAGAGACGGCCTACAAGCGTGGCTACTTCAATGAAGAGCTCAACCAGATCCTTAGTGATCCAAGTGATGACACCAAAGGGTTCTTTGATCCCAACACAGAGGAGAACTTGACCTACTTGCAGCTGAAAGAAAGATGCATAAAGGATGATGCAACAGGTCTCTGCCTTCTGCCCCTGAGAGAGAAGAAGAAGGTGGTGCACACCTCGCAGAAGAACACCCTTAGAAAGCGCCGGGTTGTCATTGTAGACCCAGAAACAAACAGGGAAATGTCTGTGCAGGAGGCGTACAGCAAAGGCCTCATAGATTATGACACCTATACAGAACTAGCTGAACAGGAGTGTGAGTGGGAAGAAATAACTATTACGGGATCAGATGGTAGCAGTAGAGTAGTCCTTGTTGACCGAAAAACAGGTAGCCAGTATGACATCCAAGATGCTATTGATAAAGGTCTGGTTGAGAGGAAGTTTTTTGACCAGTACCGTTCTGGCAGTTTAAGCCTGACGCAGTTTGCAGACATGATCTCCTGCCGTAACGGCACTGATGAGGTGTTTCGGCATGAGTCAGTGGCTCGCTCTCCCACAGTGCTGAGCGTCAGGAGCTCTTCCTCGCTGATCAGGAGCGGTTCTTTCTCAGAGACCCCAGAGGAGTGCAGTCCCATTGCAGCCATATTTGACACAGAAAATTTGGAGAAAATCTCCATTTCAGAAGCTATACAGCGGGGCATCGTGGATAGCATCACCGGGCAACGGTTACTTGAAGCCCAGGCCTGCACAGGGGGCATAATATGCCCTACCACAGGCCAGAGGCTTTCACTACAGGAAGCCACCAGTCAAGGCATCATTGATCAGGATATGGCCACACGTCTCAAACCAGCTCAGAAGGCCTTCATAGGGTTCGAAGGCATAAAGGGCGGACGCAAGAGGATGTCGGCAGCTGAAGCAGTGAAGGAAAAATGGTTGCCTTACGAGGCTGGGCAGCGGTTCCTTGAATTCCAGTACCTCACTGGAGGTCTCGTGGACCCAGAAGTGCGTGGAAGAATAAGTACTGAAGAAGCCATTAGGAATGGATTGATTGATGGTCGCGCTGCCCAGAAATTGCAGGACACGAACAGCTATCCCAAAATTCTGACCTGTCCCAAGACCAAACTGAAAATATCCTACAAAGATGCAATGAATCGGTCAATGGTGGAAGACATCACCGGGCTTAAGCTCTTGGAAGCAGCCTCTGTTTCATCTAAAGGCATATCCAGTCCCTACAATGTCTCCTCAGCACCCGGCTCTCGCTCTGGCTCTCGCTCTGGCTCACGTTCAGGCTCACGCAGTGGGTCTAGAAGGGGAAGTTTTGATGCATCAGCAAGCTCTTCGTATTCTTACTCATACTCAACCTTCAGCAGTGGGTCTATTGGGCGCTAATAACAAGTGAGGGAATGTGTCTGCATTTTAATACTGTTTAGATTATTCTATATCCCCTTTCCTAAAAAAACCCCAACAACCTGACAACAACAAAGCAACCCAAAGCAAAACCCTTAAGTCTTTTCTAGGTGTGTTCAATTTCTCTTCTGAAAAGGCTGTAAAATGCTTGAGTGCAAATTTATGGAATATAAATTAGGGGATACAAAAAGTCGTATTTGTGAACTTTGAGGTTTCCTTTCACTGTTTGGATTTTAATTGGTCTCTGTATATTTTAAATACTCTGTCATATGCCTTCTCCTGTTATCTGTAACTGCCAACCCATAAGCTGATAACTGAGGTTTGAAAGTCTTGCAGTAGTTAATTTTTTTCCACGTAGACCTTTTTTTCAATTTGCTATTGTGAAGAAAAAAGTACTAACAATATGGACAGAAAATGCTTTGACTATTGGTTTAGAATCTATACTATAACTTGAAAAGCTCTATCTTCCAGATGGTCTACTTCTTTATGTTTGGCTATCCATTTTCTTAAGTATAACTTGGTGGATATAAAGGGCTATTATTAGGCTGGGCTTTTGTTTTACTGTTACCCATATATATTTTCTACTGTTTTGCTTGATTTCTGTGTAACGAAAAAAACCTAAACAAACTGCACCAAGTGAGCTTTTCTGGGCAATAAACTTTTAAAGTTTTAAAGTATTTGTTGTGTGCTTATTAAATTTAGCTGTGACCATTCTTGGAGGTACAGGTTAGGGAAAGGAATGTTTAAAAACGTAACAAGTACTAGTTTTGTCATAAAAATAGTTTTTTCCTAATTTTTATGAATGTGGACTTCTGATTGTGCATTTTCAGTAGAAAAATGAAGGTAGCACCAGTAATGGAAATTATGCCCCTAGAAGCAGAAAGCCAGTTTCTGCAGTTGGTTATAGACTTGATGATGACCAGAAGCGTATTTCTTCTGCTTATGATGCAGCCCCTTGTTTCTGCAGCTACAAGGGACTGAGTCAGATTCTCCCTTACACATTAGTGTAACTTTGGACCACAAGGAGAACAAAGGTATAGTGATGGGGCTTAGCCAACCAGCATGGTGGCACAAGAGGATCCTTCATAACCTGAGCAATCACCTCCTATAATGTCCTCCCACCTCTTCTGCTTGCTCCTGAAAGCCTATTTTGAGAAAATAGTAAGAGTCTATCAGTGTTTGCGTGATGCCTTGCTTTTGGCAGCCTCCTGCCTCCTTTCATAGAGCTGAGAAACCAGGGCAGGACCAAGTGACCACAGGATTAGAGGACACAACGGGGTTTGAAACCACTTCAGCTGCCGTGAACGTTCTTCAGCAACAGCAGAAAATGATCTGTATATGTCAAGACCATCCTTTCCTCTCCCATTCACCATGCAGTGCAGATGCCTCTGAGTAGGCATTTTGTTCTTACCAGGGTGATCACTTACAAGAATCTAGTATGGTTTTAGACAACTGGTAGTACAGAGCTTTAATGAAAAATCTATTTGCCAGTACCTGAAATAAATTTTTCCCATAAGTAGTTGAAAGTGTTTCCTGAAGCACATACCTGCTTTTGTCCATGTACCATGTAGGAACTCCACCTGTCTATTGATTTTATCAGTTGCTACAGATAGAAAGAAGCTGATAGGCACGAATGCTAATTGATGTTAATGATGATGCCTCATTTTTGTAGCATGTTTCTCTTCTGCAGTACAGAATAGCATGGGTTTTGATACTGCTGTCTCTGTCTAAAGTGTACCTTCTAGCCCGAAAAGCATTTTCAGTATTTTCTAAGATAAGAGCTCTGTAAAACATCTCTGCCGTATATGAAGTGTCCTCAGTCACTGGATTAAGAAATTAAATGGACCGGTACAAGTGTGGCCTTCTACAGAAAATAGGTGAGAAAGTGCATCCCGTCTTGGAGGAAACTCCACAGCTTTGGAGGTTTCCCTCTACAGCTGCAATTCATTAGCTGTACCATAGAGGAAGTGTCTGAAGCCAGTCTGAACAGCTTTCTGACTGCTAGGGAGAAGTGACCCTGTAAAAAAATCACTGCTTTATTTACTCCCAAGCTGTTTCTGCAGTTTTAAATGGCTAGGAGGTTCCGGGGCTCTACAGTAAATGTAGGAATTGGTCATTACTAAAGTCTTCTACTGGGTGCATGCACCTCTGCGGTTTGCCTGGGCTGGGGAATCCTGTGCACTCTTTGTGGCAGAATCGCCACAAGACGGGGCTTACATTTTGCACAAGACATTCCTGGCATCTCTGGTAGGCTGTTTAAAGCCCTATCTTTACATATTACCTTGGTTTTACTGCTGGATCTACCTTCTGTCTTACTATGGTGGCCTAAATGTGAGAACATCTCCCAGAAATTATGATGATGACAATGTTTTCTCCTTGCACAGACTCCAGCAGCAGATGGTTGTGTGACATTTAGTGGCCAGAGGTGTTTGGTGGAGGAGACCCAGGTGCCCAGGGCTGGAGTAGCAGCTGATCCAGAGTAGGCAGCAGGTGGGACAGGTTACTGATAAAGTGGGGTGCTAAAGGGATAAGTGGAGGGGTTTTCTCTGGTGTAAAAAGGTGCTGAGGAAGTAACTCAAGGAAGAACCTCCAGAGCTGAAGCTTGGTGGGTGCTGCAGGAAGAGGCACGGCAGGTGAGTGCATCCAATGGGGCAGGGTGTCGTAGAGGTGAGGAGTGTGGTTTTGCAGTAGTGCCTGGTGTTTGTGAGCTAGGAGAGCCCTGCCTGGGGTTTGAAGAGCAGGCAGGCTGGGGTTTGTTATGGTGCAATATGGTGGGGGCAGAGAGAATGAGCATGAGACTGCTGTGGATTTGGGGCAGGATGGTCATAGGCTCTGTAGCTCTTCTGCACCAAAGGTAAAACAAACCTTGGTCACACAAAAGAAGGACCGCAACTTTGGATGATCTCTGCTGCTGAGACAGTGATTCTTTGGTATTGAAAAGCCAGAATAAAGATGTTGGTCCAGCCTGGGGCAGCAGGAGAGGTGTTGGGCTGGCTGTGCCTATCCCCAGCCTTGCGGTTTGCAGTCAATCCTCTGATTTTGCTGTCTCCTCCTTCCTCCCCGCGCCTCGGGGCAGGTGGTGCTCACACTGTTCTATGGCAAATGGTTGCCCAGTGTGCTGACTTTGCTGCTATGGCTGGGGAGCGTCCAGTCATTAGCAGGGCCAGCACCCTGGAGAGCCGGGCTGTGCTCTGAACAGGGTTGGAATTTATTTCCGAGAGTTCTGCTGGCTGGGTTAATGGTCTTGATGTTGTGAAGCTGCTGCCCTTTGGTTTGAGGCTGGGAAATGACTGCAGCTTAGGACCCAAAGCATGTAAAGCACCGTATGGTTTGTGCAACGCAGCAGTGCTCAAGCCAGAGTTTTGTCTGTCTTTCGTTATTTGGAAATGTGCATATGCCAAATGAACCACGTGCCATGGTTAATTAATAGCCCAGCCTTACCAGTATGAAAGAGGGATGGGGAGACTTGCAGAATAGCAGCTATGTGCTTTCGTATAAAGTTGTCTGAATTATTATTAAATCGTAAGTATTTAGACAGAGAGTGGGTTTTGGCTGGTCTTGGTGGCTTTTTTTAGGATTTATTCCATTTTATATACATTTTTATAATATAAATCTGGGAGAATCATTCACAGAATCTCTGTCAAAGGAAACCTAGGCTGCTCTGAGATGAGCAGAATTTGTCATGTGTAACTCTCTCAGAATAATGCTATAATTGAAAATATTTTTTTTAAAATACCCAAACAACTTGAGAACAATTCCTAGGCTCCTCAAGGCAGGCTGTGCATAGGCTCTCTGCTTCTTTCTGACCTGTTTTTGCTTGCCTGATGTTTAAGGATTATGCACCTGTGATTTGAAGTTAACTTTATTTTTTGTCCTCGCAGTGACATCAAACGCACAGTTGGTACATATGTAATAACTGCACCATATAATTAAGAAAAAGCAATATTTGGGGCTCCACTCATTATCGTTTAGAGCAGTTTCTGCTTTAGTAATTTATCAGTCAAGTATTTTATGGTAGAGTTAATACAGTGGGAGGCTGAACATCCACCTGTTAATACAGCAGATATTGAAGCTGCTGCTCCTCTGCAGGTTCCTGTTCTGTTGGCAGGCTGGGGACATGCATAATGCAGTCATAGAATCATAGAATCGGTGAGGTTGGAAGGGACCTTTAAGATCATCAAGTCCAACCATTAACCTACCCTGACAAAAACCCCTTCTAAACCATGTCCCTAAGTACCACATCTACCCTTTTCTTAAACACCTCCAGGGATTTTGAATCCACCACCTCCCTGGGCAGCCTATTCCAATGTTTAATAACCCTTTCAGTGTAAAAATGTTTCCTGATATCCAATCTAAACCTGCCCTGACATAACTTGAACCAGTCCTTTGCCTTCACACAGCCCAGGTGAACCAGGGGGTGCTGGATGCCCAGGGTGGCCTCTGTGTCAGTGGGGGGGAGGACAGGGGGATGTGTTTTTCTTGTCTGCCTACCTTGGGCAGCCACCAGCTATCCACGAGACTCTGGAAAGGGAAAAGGAGGCTATATAAAGGAAATAAGCTGAAAGAGTGTACTCCTCGCTGTCCACCACAAAAACATCTGCTTACACTGCACTGGCCAGGAGTGACTCTATGAGAAGGGGTGAAAATACACTCATGTAAAATTTGAGGAGGATCTGAATCCAGTGCGTGCTTCAGAGAAAATCAGTATCACGAGCAAATGATGGGGATTCAGAGGTCAATGGGAATTGAGCAGCAAAGCACTGGGGAGGGACATGTCTTCTCTTAAATGCTGCACCCTCCTCATGCGAATGGTCTAGGGGGCCCTCCATGCTTAGCCAGTATATGGCAAATATTTAAATGAGGGCAGCTGAGTTACCTGGCACTGAAAAGGCTGCTGGGAGACAGAGCAGCTTTGTCTCCCTTTCCTTTAACATGCCAACAGACATGCTTGTGCCGTTTTTCTCGCCAAGGCCCTAGGGACACATCCCATTATTTGCCTATGCAGTGGCAACTGTTAAAGAAACTGCTTCTCACAGAAGCTAAATGAGTACCATGATTCCAACGCTGCTAAACCAGCAAATACAGGGGAGATGGTGCTGAGTGTCTGACTATAAATAAACCCTTTACGATATAAATAGCCTTCATGCTCCTATGAAGTTGGATTTAGTGGCTGAATCAGTGGTAAATAGAGGAAAAAACTATTCAATAAGAGGTGGTTGTCATTCAACATGTACATCACCTCCAAGACCTTGGCATCCATCTAAGCCAGGGAGACCTCTGCCCAAATTGCCCTTCTATTCTTTACAGCCTTTGTCTCCTGCATGACACACAATAAGAGGAGAAGCATGCCTGGCCACTGTGCAATTCTGCTTTGTGAACTGACCCTGGGGGCTTTTGGGTTCCTACCTGGTTTCCCAGCCGTTCCCTTCACTCCAGGAAATCCCACAGGCCTTCTGGGGCCAGGCTCACCATTAAGTCCAGGCAGATCAGGTTTTCCCTTTTTTAAAATGTTGCAGATATTTTTTTTATTATTTTAAAATTAGGCCAAGAGTAATGTGTTTGTTTTCATAGGAGGAAAAAAAGAAAACAAAGTACTGGAAAGTTGGTGTTTTTTGTTTTTACAAGCAACCCAGGATAGAACTGGGATAGTGCTTGGTGTCTTGGCTGAGCTAAGCAGTTTAAAAACATAATCCAATATTTCATGTTCATATGGGTTCATTTTTAAGACTTTATTATTAAATTTAGTTCAATCTTAAAATGATGTTATAAATACTTACATTTAGGAAATATCAGGAAAATCTTTAAGCCTCTCTAGGTTTTTTTTAAAAATTAGTTGTAAAGCTGTTAATGGCATTTAGAACAATTTTCAAAATAGTTGTTCTTGAGCTGATATTGGTTGGTTTTGTTGGAGTAGGAGAATTGCATTTATCTATAGCCTGGGAACTTTAGAGCCTTGGTTTCTTTCAGCTTGCTTTTAAGGCTTCCATTCCAATGTCTCCAATTTTATTCAGGTTATCTGTGGACACTCTGTGCAAGTTGGAGGAGGAAGGGTGTGGGTTCCAATGCTGTTTGACAAATATAACACCCTTGGCTTTTGCAGACGATTCGGTTCTATTAAGTGAATCCTGGGGCAGAATGCAGAAAAACATTGACATTTTAGAGGTCTCTTGTGATCTCACAGGCCTCAAAACTGAAGGGAAGTGCCATGCCATGCTTTTTATGTTCAGCCTACAAAAGACTCCTATGCCATCAATGACTGTCCAGCATGGGCCATAAACAGCACACCCCTCAACATGATTGATCTGTATAGTTCTGAAAAATACCTGTGTGTGCCTACCTATAGACCCATGGGTTGGAATATCTAAGCCAGAACTACTAGAAAAATGGAATGAATGGTTAAAGTGGATTGGGTAGGCTCCATTTAAGCTGTTTCAGAAAGTGGATTTCCTGAAGGGATATATTATCCCATGATCGATGTACTTAGCACACCAAACTCATGTTAAAGCCGCATACTTACAAAACCCGGCAATTCAAGCAGTGGTCAAGGATTGGTTACACGTATCTACCTGCACGTACCTGTGATGCCATCCTGTGTGCCAGCACTTGGGATGAAAGGATGAGTATTACCAGACTCTTTGGACTAATTTCTAGTCTGCAGGTCCATAGGCTGCACTGAATTGCTCAGTTTGATGACGCTATAAAATGGGTCATTGAGCCAGAAAGTATAGAGAAAGCTTGAAAAACTGTGACTTGCAGCAGGAGGTGATAAAGAGAGAATTCCATCTATTTGGGACCCCAGAGCAGTCACGGTGATCTCAGAAGTTGTGAGTGATGAGGAATCAGTCTTGGGATGGGAAATAGTACCTCAGAAAGATGACTTTCAGAATGGTGTGACTGGCAAAAGCAGGGATTTTTGAATTGGACCAAGTTGCTGTCCCAGGGCTGTGGGATTACCAGCTTGAAAAATAATAAAATTAGTAACAACTGGATTGAATACAATAGGGGCATTCCTCACAGACAGCTCACCATGGTGTTACAATTCAGAGCTACCCCATGAGAGAATTTTTGGCAAGAGGTAGGCAGGAATACTCAAACGAAGAACTGTCTGCGTTGTCAAGCAGAGAGTGAGACTTGCTCATGTATTATTTGTTATTGCTCTCCAGTTCAAGATGCTAGGATAAAAAGACACAGCCAGTTATGTGAATTATCAACAGAGGAAGCTAAAAAGAAAGGATGGGTCATATTTCAGCAGCCACTTTTAAAAGGTCACCAAAATGAAGTATAGAAATCTGACCTGATATTTGTCAAGGGAAGCGAGACCTTTGTGGTGGACACAACTGTTAGATATAAGAGTAAAACATAAACTCTTAGTGTTAAATCTGAGGCAGACTTGTGTTAAGTCCATCACCCTCCTGGGATTCTGATAAACCAGTTGCTCAGACCCTTCTCCAGCTGCATTATGGACACTAATTGTCTTGCTTTCCTCCTGGAGACATAGCCTAAGCTGGTCAGCCCCACCTCTGGGATCAGCAGGATTCTGCTTGTAACAGGGAGGTGATGCTTCCTGAAGTCCCAGCTGCACCCCAGATACCCACATCATTCACAAGAAGATTGTAGTTGTGTGTTTGCCTGAGACGGTGCAGTTAGACCTTGGCACCATGGCATCCCTACTGCCACCCACCAGCTTCCCTCCAGGCTGCTGTCTTTCCTGCTCAGGCCTTGCAGCAGCCTGGAAATGGCATTTGAAGCTGTTAAATAAAAAATCTCCACTTCCTACTGTGCTGGCACATATGGATTTTTGCACCACATTGGGTCCAAAAACTGGTACCCAAGTTCCACCACCGAAGTGGATTGGTGCTGTGTAGCACAATGAAGCCTGGTCTTCCTGCATCCTTGACCTTGTTCTCTCTTAGCTCCTGCCAAGGCAGTTGAAAACATATGGGATTGTTCACTTCTGGAAAAGGGCAGTTAATGGCAATAGGCTTTGACCCAAGCTCACTATGCAGTTTAGGTGAATCTTAAGAGAGTTATTAAGCTGGACTCATCATGGCTTATGGAACTTCTTTTATTTGTTTTTCAGTTCTGGAGGAACGATAAAATCTATTTCAAGCTCACTTTTACAGCAATCCTAACTAGCCAGAAAGGAGAAGCTTAGAAGGCAGCAGCAATAGCCAAGGATATTATTGGATTATGTGGCAAGCCTCTTGGCCTAATCATAACAAAAATTAGGCTGTAGGAATCATCTGGAGTTCTTTAGCCACTCTTAGGTTTTGGCAAGGCTTTCAGCTGTAAAGTCAGCCATGTGCTGTTGGACAGTAAAGCTCTGGAAGATGTTTGTTTCTGCTATCATTTTGCTTCATTTTGTTCTGTGTGCCAGTTACTGTGAGTGCTAAAATGGATTTCATGCGCTAGCCATGCTGTATTGTCTTTTGGTCCCAGGGATCCTGTCTTGCCCCCTAGCCCTGACATCCCCAAGGGACCCTGAGCAAACAAAGAAATCTTTATCAGGGTATGTATGCTCTTTGTGCTTGAAAATGGGCTTCATTAACTTTTTCAAGTGAGTCCTAACTTGCATGCTTTCCTGGATCCAGTCCTGAGGCTCCCACGTAACCTTCACCACCCTGGAAATAACACAGCCCTCCAAATAAAGGTGCTCATCTTGCTCAATGTTTCTCAGTGTTACAGAGGCTCTTTTTGGTTTTACTTGTATTATCTAAATGAATTTAATGCTCTCTGATAATTTGCTTTGATACCACTAGAAAATTATTTCCAATATAGAACAGGAACTGCTTCAAAGCTGGAAGCTTGCACATCATGTTCCACTTGCGTGCTTTTAGTCAGCCATCTTCAGGCCCAAGAGAATATCTTTGATTTTAGGCCAACTGAACAACGTATGGAACAGTTTGTTTCTTTCCATTCTCCAGCTCACCCCCTGCAAGAGAAGATCCTGTTAGCCTTTCAGCAAACTAGGGGAATGGTATTTTCTGCACAATATGCAGTGAAGCCAAAGTATTGCAGTGAAGTCCTTCCAGGAGTAACCTTCCAGGTGCTGTTTCACAACAAGGATGCTCGCAATTTCCAAAAAGGGGAAAAACAGGTTGAAATGTTTTCATTATGGATTCCTAAAAATCACTTTTTAAAAATTTCACTTGTTTTTACATAAATTTCTGCCACCATTGATATCAACGACATGGGACCAAACTCAGAATAGACCTTGTCTTATATTGCACACTTGCCTTCTCCAGTCTCTCCCATATCTCCTATATAACCTTAGGTAAAGGAAAATTAAAGGAATGGCGCTGTAATTGAGTTGCCTGAAACTTTGTGTGGTACGCAGTGTATGACATCAAAAAGATTGTGATCCTTTGAATAACAAGCATCAGAAAATCACCTTTGATAAGCTTTTATCAGTCTTGAATCTCAGAATGGTTGTTTTGCAAAAGACCAAAGTCAGGGCAAATCGCCCTGTATAGTAGTAATTTCCTCAGTTTTTACAGTAATGAACAAAATCTCCTCAAGGCTACAGTATCTCTGCCTACCATGTAGCTGTATGTTTGAATCCTGTCCTTTGGCTGATGAAGAGAGATTGTGAAGTGCTTTGTGCCCTTCTTAAGTAACTTGTGCAGACATAGCAACCTTAAAAAGTAGACGCCTCTTGGTAGTTGTATTTTTTCAGCTAAGCTCACTGCAAGTCACTGAATCCTTCCTTAAGTCTGATTTTTGCAGTATTCTAGGTCCTTGAATTGAATGCTCAGTCCTGCTGGAGTCAGGAGGGCTCGTTGTGGGGAAAGGTATTTCCATAAGTAAGCAAGAATAGTGACTCAGTCCCTGTAAAGGTATTTTTGCTACAGTGATGGGGGTTAGGATGTCTAGGGCCTGTCTGTGCCTCTTGGGAGCACCAGCACTGGCATAAGCCCTGCCTCCTTGGTAATGATCCCACTGGTTTCATTAATGACTACTTGAGTGAGAATACACCAAAGCAAATAATAATTCTGTATATAGTAGGGCTGTGGTGCCTAAATCTACTGTGATGTAGTTCTGCAAAAATTCTGTGAACTTACTTGACCATGAACACATGAAGGATTTGCATGTTCAGGATGTCCATTCTCAGCATCAGTGGAGGTACAGCTCATGGTTTGTCCTGCTGTAGGCTTACTACCTCTCCAGGTAGACATGAGCAAAGCCCTGGGATGAAAACTGGAGAGCTGTTATTCAAATGCAATTGCTTATTCCTCACTAAATTATACCTGTACTCCTTTAGCCTCCACAGACAGCCCTCTGTGAGTTCACTACAAATTCTGTACCACGACGAGTTCTTAAAATGATACCAGATTCATTATGATAAAAGAATAGGGCAAGTTCCGTCCAAATTGGTCTCAGGTGCCTCTCTCCTTGCTCCATTTTCTTCTAGATTCATCTGAAGCTACATGCTAGTCAGTAATACCAAGCATGTCAAAAGTTGATGTCTGGTGCTTTCAAAACAGTCAAACCGCAGAACACAGGACGTAGGGATGTTCTGCTGTGTGCACCTCTAGGGATCTGGATCCCTCTCACTGCATGGGCTACCTCAGATTAACTCCCCCCTAGGGAAAGAGGTGGAGTATCCAGAGCTGGGCAGTGCAGATTGCATGCCACACTTGGAGAGCTCTTCTATGGAGAAGATCTGCTTCTTTAGGAGGCCCTTCAATGCAGTATGCATCACTCGCATCCCTAGCTTTGGATGCTGCCTTGAAACTTCAGTCTGCTGCTTTCCACACTCAATGATGTCCAGAAAAAATTTACAGTCCTTGCCAGGCCAAGTCCCTAATTTGAAGACACAGGTCCAAGCAAAGGATTGTGTCATGTCATCAAAGAACTCCAGTGACCCAGGAGAATGCAGCTCTTCCCTTTCTTCCTCCTTGTTCCCAGGTTTGTACCACCAGTAAAGAATTCTTTTTCTTTTGCTCCTTAACCCTACACAAGCAACTGTTATTTCCTGGAGAAAAACAAAGCTGGAGATTTGGCCTATTGACCTTCATGTCCCAAAGATCTGGACAGTCAATGTAAGATGTACTGACAGTTTTTGTTCCCTTTTATACGTGTGCCTACATGAATCCTCTTGCCAAACCTCAGCTTCATCTCAAGATGGTTTTTGATTGTTATTTTTGCTTCTTTCTCTTTCTTTAAAAGGCTGTTAGAAGTTAATTGCATTTACATCTAGCTGAATTTGCTAGGCTGGTTCTGCAGTGATGCTATCAACCAGTTACCTTGGATCCATCAATTCTTGGAGGCTGTTGTTTTCTCAGTGTTCTTCCAGGACCCTAGTCCAAATTACAACCCCCCAAATTTTTTTATTATTTTAGTCCATTTCTTGTGAAGGTCTTGCTGTAAATCCAGACCAAGTTTGTGGCTTTATCCATTGCGCTCAGGCACTTGATATCTTTGAGCGAAGCGATGTTTTTCAGCCAATGTGTTCTGCATGCTTTCTGAGATTATCTGAGGATGTAGTTTCACAGGCAAGTTATGCTGCTCAATGTGTGGGCTGTGATTGACAGGGGAATCCTTCATTCCTCTTGCTTTTGCTGTCTTTTCTTATATAGCCTGAGAAGAGAACAGATGCAGCTGGAAACCAAGGCATTAAAAAAAGAAGGAAAAAAAGAAAGCATAGAAAAAGTATAGCTGCTCAAGCATGGTGTGGATTTAGGATTGGCTTCTGCTGGCTGGTAAACCCCACCTAAAGAGAATATCTAGGAGCTGTGGTGTGCCCCAGTGGCCATTTTAGCTACTTCATGGGCAGCGGTGTATCTCAGTGCATTATATCGGTGGGAGGTGGTAAACATGAAGAATGTGTAACTTGTGTAGAGGAGACAACACACTGATATTTGAACTGAAATTTGTCTTAAGGATGACAGGTATCATGATTAAATGTCTACTTGCAGTGAAATGTTACTACTGAGAATGCTAATTTTTTTGGACCTCTGCTTCTTAAGAACGCAGCACCAAGATCAAATCTCATAAATGCAGATTGTAATTAGGCTGATATTTTTTACCTTCTCTCTAGCACATGAGCACCAATCTCCCTGACTCCTATCAATACCATCCTGGAATGCAAAAAACAGATACTTTGAATGAGTGGTATGCTTACATTGACTCTTACTTAGCTGCTTCCAGCAAACAACGTAATAATGAAAAGTATTATTTAGATTTATCCTGCAGATCTAGTAAACTAGGCAAACTAGGATCTCTCTGTGATGGAGAATTAAGACAGTTAAAACCAGACACATTGAATGAATTGTGTCTCTCTTTCTCAGCATCACAAAACAAACGGTTGGATGTTGCTCCTTACCGAGTATGAATTCATCAAAACTGACTTTGGAAAAAGTCAATGAATGATGACAGCCCTGCACCGCCTGGCTTCATCAAAACAACTAACAAAAGATTGTCTTTGACTGGGAAATATTGCAATCTAAATATAGGACAGGAATTTGCTAGCATAGAAGAAATGTAAACTAGGGTGATATGGTTATGTACTAATTAAGTCAAGCTTCTTATTAAAGGTGAGATGTGAGGCAGTATAAAATACTGGCTTCCCCACCTTGAGGACCAACTTTATCTTTCTTCAGAAAACTCAATAGTTACTCGTGTGACTTTTTAATACAAGTAAGAAGTGGCGTTGTTCCAAACCTGTGCACTGTGTGGTAACGTCTCTCTTTTTGGAACCACGCAAAATCAAAGTTATTGACGTCCTGCTAAGCGATTTGCCTGGCACCTGATAATGAAAAAAGATAAGTTTTAATGAAGAGAACAAAACAACACAGCAGCTGGTACATGTTTTGAAACTACATGGATTGTAATTATGTGTGTTGCTGAAAGTTTTTGATCATTTACTGTAGTTCCTGAGTAGCCAGAGGATCTTTCAGAGCCTACTGGGTCTCAGTCAACTGTCAAATACAAAGCAAGTACTAATTGGTAACTCTGGAGCAGGGACACCACAGATAAGATGAAAACATTTTTAAGCTGACTTTCTGGTACCATAAGTAAACCTGAAAGATGGAGAAGAGATGAAAGCGCTTCTGGAAAAGGTGCAATTGGTGCCCAATGGAGATATGCTGTGCAATAACTCATACATACTATATGCCTTATGTTTTTATGTATATGCATGTATTAGGCTAGTCTAAATGCAGGCTGTTGGGGAGGGAAATAAACAGGAAAAGGCAGCATCTATCTTAAAGCACAGTGATCTTGTAGTGTTTCATTGAGTGCTGTGCAGTAGTGGATGTGCTTGGTGCTCAGCCAAGTTACCAGACCTTCCTTTGTGGTACTACCAGCCAGAAGATAAGGATCAGAATCTGATGAAGAAAGGATTTGTGACCTAAGCGGGGAATGCATTTTGGGTGAAAAGCTGTCTGGATAAAAATCAGTGCAGGTGTTGCAGTGACTTGCTGGAGTGTGTGTGGGAGAAGTGGGCAGTAGTGTCAAAGTTGTAATTTGCAATCACTGATTTCTCGTAATTCTGTTTCTTGTGGCAATTCTTGGCATTTCGTATTATTAATATACCATACCACTCTTTTTTTAGTTGCAGTTCAAATGCAAGAAACTGGTTTTGTAGTGGGAATAAAGTTAGGACATGAAAAAGATTACTTAATTTCTAAGCATGTGATGAATAAGTATTACTTGCTGTTCCTAGGAGGCACATCATGGTTGTCCTCCCCATGGTCACAGAATCACAGAATGGTTGAGGTGGGAAGGCACCTCTGTAGGTCGTCTGTTCTAATCCCCCTACTCAAGCAGGTGGCTGCCCAGGACCGTGTCTGGATGGGGTTTTGAGTATCTCCAAGGGTGGAGACTCTACAAACTCTCTGGGCAACCTGTGCCAGTGTTTGGTCACCCTCACAGTAAAGAAGTGTTTCCATATGTTCAGACAGAATCTCCTGTGTTTCAATTTGAGCTCGCTGCCTCTGGTCCTGCCACTGGGCATCACTGAAAAAAGCATGGTTCTGTCTTTAGATACTTGTACAGTATTGGTGAGATTCCCCTGAACCTTCTCTTTTCTGGGCTCAACAATCCCAGCTCTCTCAGCCTCTCCTCATACGAGAGATGCTCCAGTTTCTCTACAGTATCTAGATGCCCTTTGTTTTCATCCCTTGGATGAAGAGCACAAAAACGTTTCTGGAGGGTAAGACATGGCTGTGAGAATGTTTGGTTAGTCTTCACTCATACTGACTTCTCTTGGACATAAACATATAACAGTGCTTCAGACTATCCTGCACGAGTCCCATGTGGAGGGATGGTTCCATAGTCACTTAACTACAAAGAATATAAATCTGTAATATTTATTCTAATGGATCGGGATACTATACATCAGTGCTTCTGATGGATCGTTGTAACATGATAATGCACTGCACATCACAGAGACAGGACAGTGGGGTCAAGACTTTGGGCCAGAAAAGTCTAAGGGTTTTGTGTGATAGTCAGGAATCCTTCCCCCAGCTTGCTGTGCATCATTATTGATAAAAGCTAATATGCCTGTAAAGAGTTGAGAAAGAAAAATCTTCAGAGACTAGAAAAAGCCCCTGCTCCCTAAAACTTAAATTTGCAGTGGCCCTAGAGCTGAAATTTACTCTGAGTCCAACACAGGTCCCAGTCAGAGTAACCACACCTGTTTGTGATCTTAGGTAAAATAAGAGGAATTAGAAGTACTTTGATTTGCAGCTATAGGGAGAGAGGCTTTGCCTCCTGGAGATCTAGGATGAAGTTCTGGCTCTGCAAAAAGAACAGGGGAGTGACTACTGATTCCAGTGGGACGAGTTTTTCACCTTAGTCCTTTAATATTTTCAAACAAAATCTTTTAAGCAAATGAGTAATATGCTTTTGCAAACCCCTAATGCTTCATGTGCTGTTAGAGGCTTGTTCTTCTTCAGTCGGTGAATGTCTGTTCTCCTTACCAGGCAGACTGGCATGACCCGGCTCCCTAAAAACACTGCTGCAATCTGTTGGAGCTTCCACATATCCCAAACAAGCACCCTTGCAGGGAGGGGAAGAAACTTGCAACAAGAAAAGCAAATTAGTAGAGCATAGCTAGGCTAAACTTGGCACATTTAGGCAGTACTTGACATACACTTTCCTTGTGCATTCTAAGCAGGAGAAAATATGTATGTCTAATTTCCATATTTACAAATCCATAAGGTAAGAAACTTGTCTGCTCATCTTCCTGTAAGGAAGAAAAGAGGTGAAGGAAAGAACAACAGTGAAAAGTAAACAAACGAATTTAATTAAAATTTCAGGGGGAAAAAAACCCAACCCACAAGGATGTATTATTTGCAGTCAGTCAGCTCACCGCGCCAGGAACTTCACAGCAGGTTTCCTCTGCTGCCATGCTATGATCTACATGAACTCCAAGCTGTTGCACATCAACCTACATGACAAGTCAATAGGAGGACAGGTTTTAAAATTCCTCAACAGTTGCAACCTAACTCCATCCTGTCTGGTTATCCATATAGATGCCTTCACCACTGTGTCTGACCATATCCCAGATAGAGGACAGAGCATAACAATTAATTCACAGTTTGTGGGAGAGAGAGCCTGATAGGCTTGTGGATTTGTGTGCATGGCATGGAGAGGATTTCTGGTGCTGTGGTGCTTGCATCTGAAGAACTAATTGTGGAAATATTAAACCTCAAGGAAATATCTTGTGCATTTAGTTTGGAGAGTGTTAGGGTCTGAAGTGATCTCAGCTGGGAGTGAGTTTCTAGATTTTTTTTTTGTCTATGAAAACCTGTGTTACTTTTCCCAAGTTGGATGGCCCTGTGTTGTTCCAGTGGTGGCTTTCTGTAGAAATTTAGGTCCGCAGAGGGAAGACACATGCTATGACTGCTGCTTTGAGTCTCCAGGGTTATTTTGGCCATAGGACAGAGACTTGTTCTGTATTTTGGAGGAACCAAAGCAAAGGGCAGAGCACACTCATCAGCCTCTCTTGTTAAACAGAAGGGATGAAGACTTTTGAGCCAGTCATTTCTAGTTACTGTGGAGCATATTCTTTGCACCTGAAATAAAACAAAGCCTGTTCCCAGACCCTAAATTCAGACTGCTAACTGCAGATCTGCTTCTAGAGAACAGCAATCTCAAAGGTCAACTTTAACAAAGTAACAAATTCCTGCTATTACAATACACAACCAAAGTTGTGAGTAGGGTAACTCTTGGTAGCCGTGGAGCTCTATGTATACAGTAAGGCCCTGATGATCACCCAGGGAGTAATATTGTCCTGGGCTCACCTTGCCAGGGCACTGTCTCCATCTGCCCTCCTTGCTCTGTAGTGATAGACTGGCGCTGTGCCTGTTGGCTGTCACTCTGCGAACACGGTTTTCTGCCTTTCCTTACTACTCAGGGACAGTTTGTGCCAGGCTCCATCAAAAACCTTCCCCATGTTCTCAAAGATGGTACTCTCACTTCCAGACTCTTCTCCAGCCGCAATGTAGATACTAATCGCCTTGCTCTCCTCATGGAGATGGAGCCTGAAGCGGTCAGTACCACCTCTGTCCTTTATCTCCCAAAGGTCCCATGTCACCTTAGAAGTGTCCTCTCTCATTCTGAAGGTGGAGACAATGAACTATTCCTCTGGAAGAACAAAACTAGGGAAAAAAAACCACAGGAGAATTTTTGAAGTATCTATTCATTGTTGTCACTGCAATAATATGAAGCCTCCTTGAAAAATTTTTTTTCCATTAAAGATACCTGGCATGGGAAATTATAGTTGTCAGAAGGGGAATAAATGTACCAAACAGGGCTTTAAGGTATTGTAACACCCTTGAGGAAGCAGAAATATCCAGACAAATGAGTAAAAGAAAATATTAGAATTCTTGTATCATGTGTTTTAAATCTGAATCAGATGGAGTTAGGACCCGCAGGTTCTACTAAACCCAGTGGAGATTTACTGATTTTTCAGGAGATATGGATATGGTGCATTGTTTTTAGTACGCAGTTTGGCAGTGAGTTATGCTTGTGCTCGCTGTTATAGAAAACAAAGGTCATAGGAAAGGCTTGTATAAAGTCTATGTAAAAGCCTAAGTGTTTACCAATGTCACTTTGTGTACCTGATTTTTCTTCTGATTTGCACACTTGGCCCAAGCTGATATTCTAGTGAGGTTACTCTGTGACCCTGGAACAATGTAGACACCAAAACCTTTGGCTACATTGAATTGTTCCAACAGATCTACGACTGAAATAGAAAAGAAATAATAATAAATTTTTAAAAAATATACTTGAAAAAGATTTTTTAAAAGAAAGGGAAACAGTTAAATTATTCAAAAACTTTGGATGAAATCCACCTCCAAGAGAGGTCTGGAGGGTTTCTGTAACTGAATAAGCTTAGGAAAAAAATTAAAAATGTTACTCCGCTTACATTGTTGAAAAAATTAAACACATTTATCTAATAATACAGTTTTGGGCTTTGGGTTGGCCTTTTTTAAGGTAAGCTTAAAATATATATTAAGGAAAAACACTTTAGTGTAACTTTCTTCATGACTTATTTTTGTGCTTGCCTATCTAATTTTTGGTCACTTACTACAAATAACATAGTTGAAGATGCTCCTTAAATTATAAGACGAAAGAAGGAATTAAGTCACAACTTTTCTCAGTGTTTAAGAACTATTAATTGCTCAATCTGGTCAAGAACATGAATAACCAAGACCAAGCACCAGCAAGACTAGACATTCCTGTCCAGAGGAGAAGGTTGCACAGAGCCTTTTATGAACATAGAGGAAGAGCTCCTGGCTTTGAACACTGCTGAGATACGTTATATGCATGTTATTTGTCCTGATGTGCCTTATCTCACACTTTATCAACACTGATTATACAAGCTCTGGTGCCTCCTGATGCTCAAAAATGATCCCTGAAATTTCCATTATACTCTCTAATTCTCATTACTCTAAATAATTGTGTGTCATCTGGACGTTTTGCCTCTTTGACTGTTAATCCCTATCTTCTGCAAAATCAGTCCTCCTCTATGGACTTTGGGATTCCTTTCTGCTGTTTCATTATGTTGCAAATGACTTTCTCTTTGCTTGGTAGGTCTCTCAACTGTAGCACTATTTTGCCTTTTATTGAAGGGTCACTTTAACATCCTTATGAGTTTTAAGAAGGGTGGCCTTGTTTTTGTCTTAAAAGGTTGTGAGAGAGAAAGGCGTTGCCACTTATTGGAAGCAGTGATCCAGCACAGCACTTCCAGGTTTAATTTTAAGATGCTATAGAGCTTTAAGACATGTTTAAAATTATGTACATGGTTAAGTGCTTTGTTGCCTTTGAGCATGAATGAATACAGATGAATGCAGTGATGAAAACAGGTAATTTTAATGATTCAGTGGTTCTCTGAAATAATTTTCCTCAAAAGTGAAACAAAACTTACCATAACAAATTATTTCAGTCCCACTAACTTAAAATTCTGAAACGGCAACTTACTCAACCTTTCCAATACCTTGATGTGTTGGAAATTCAGGAGGTATTTTACAATTTTAAGCAGCAACTTTCTGTCTCCTAGTTTTTATTTCAGGCTGAAAATGTTTTTGACCCTGTAGTTATTTGGTAACATGTTACTCTTTGAGGCTATAAATCCTAAAAGCCAACAGTTTACAGCTCTCTGTAGAATCTACAATCTCTTATTAAGATTGAGGAAAGTCAGATATTTTTTCATTGTAATATATGCTATAATGAAGAGATACATGCATGCGTATATATATAATACATAGATACATGTGCATATATGTGTTTGTAATACATCAGGAGCAACTGCTTACCCAAGTAGGCCACCCAAGTTAGCAGTGTGTAGTAATCTGCAGTGTGTGTCAGATGTGTGTGTCACATCACAATAACTTTTAAGGTAGAGTTTTGCCTTGCAGATTATCAATCTGTCTGAGCATTCTCCCTCAGGACATGAAAATATTTCCATTTCATTTCCATTTCATTTTAAGTGGGATGTTTGGTAGAAGGTTATTCAAATCAAGTTGTTAAACTCAGCATTTTGCATTGATGGGGGAACTGCTGAAAGGAAAGTTAAAGGAGCCGATCTCAGGTGAGCAGGAGGAGGTCCAGTGCAGTAGCTCTGGTGGAAAGGGTGGGTGGATTAATTTTTTATTTTATTTCTAACTTACCCAGACAGCGAGGAGTTAAACAGAGAATCAAAATTCTGAGCTCGTGGTACTGGAATCACTTCTTAGAGGAGACAACATTTTGATGCAGCAGTTTTGTTTCATGGATCACACCATGGCCTATTGGCAGCCTTGGAGCAATGCTGTGCCAAATACAGGCCTGCTATGTTAAAGTAATACTGGAAAGGATACGCATGTTTCCAACTGCCCTTCTATGGAACGGAAGGAGCCGGAACTGTGGATCCCATTGACACCAGTTATTGAAGAGTCCCATGAGCTTCCACTGGATTGATCAAAAAATGGCCTGAATATTCCAGGTGCAAACCTTGGTGAGACTGCTCACACACTGACAGTTCAGCAGCTGCTCTAGGTGTTGTTATAACATTTCCAGAGTCTCTAGAAATACAAGTCATATGACCGTATCTAGCTTCCAGTAGAATGGAAGGACAAGAGTCTGTCCCTCATAGGTGACTGTGCAGGCAAGTCCATCTTTAATTATAGGTGATTACAGGACAGTAGGACGACTGTATTTGCATCTTTTTTTTCTCTCCATTTTTCCTTTTCTAGCCTGAAGTTAGAAGAGCAAACACACTTGCTCACCTCTTCACATGCAAAGTATACTGTACTTTTCTCCTTTTCAGTCACATAAAGTGTCTAATTTACTGTTATGCAGTTCTGAAAATGCCATAAACATTACCTTAATAAATGGAGAAACAGGATCAGCTTGCCATATGACATGGAAATAGATGCCCATAAGAATGCAAGATCAGTTCAAAATTATATAGCCTAAAGTACAATTCAGGAAATCTTTTTTGTAAGGTTCTGTCACCAGGATAAATTATTCTAAAAGGTCTTCCAGATGTAATTTTGAGAATAATATCCAGAGGCTGAGATATAAACAGGTTTATAATTGGTAAAAAATGTTAAAAAGGAAAAAGAGAGGTTTTACTATACCTTTGTACTTCAGTCAGACATAATTTCCCAGTCACTGGTCTCTAAAGGCACTGGCCAGATATGTACCAGTAATCCCACATATAGTAAAAATTGAATCATGAAGTGGACAGACTTATTGATGAACTTTAGGATATAAAATGGCAAACAGACTGTGCTGTATATTTATTAGTTATTAGTCATCTTGTCAGCTGTGCTTAATCCTGCCTCCATCAGCAGCAAGTATATTTCTTCAGTATTGTCAAAGAATCATAGAATCGCCTAGGTTGGAAGGGACCTTTCAGATCATCTAGTCCAACCATCAACCTGACTCTGACAAAACCCACCACAAACAGTATCTCTAAGCACTACATCTACCCCTTTGATACCTAATTGTATCTTGTACACTTAATAAGACATGCAAAGATGTAAGGAGGAAAGACATCGAGGGGAGGGCTCATCTGTTACAAGCCATCCTACTGAAATCACGCATTGAGTGTATTTCTCATGAGCCCGGCGAGGCGTCCGAAGAGCTTGAATTGAGTCAATACTAAAAACCTCGTCTCTTTTGGCCAGCTCCTGGCCTGCCAGCAGTGACTATCTCTACCCATGACCTCCCTTGTGCTGCGCCGTACCCCGCCGCGGGTGCTACCCGTGGGGCTGATGTCACGCTGGCCGTGGACACGCTCTGGGTGGGATGCCCTGGCAGGGTGTGGGGCGGGCGCTGTCCCCGGTGCTGAATGGTGGCGGGGAGGCGGGCGGGTTGGCAAGGGCACTGGCGGGTCCTGGCCCCGGCAAGGCCAGCGCTCTCCATCACGGGCTGGTGTCCTGGTGTTTAATAGCAGCCTGGTGGTACTGTATACGCAAGGTCGATTGTAAGAAGGCCTTGCCCTTGCTTGTATGTTGTTTACCGGACAATTTGTCCCTTGAAAATGGATGTGGCAATGCCTTTTGTCGTGCGTGAAATGAATAAAGGGGGATACCTAGAGAAGGAACAGGAGATACGCTGAAACATGTAAGCCACGCACTTCAGAGCTTTGTGTCCTCCAACAACCTGATGATATAAACAAAACTTGAACCAAAATAGCCTGTTCCTTAGCAGATGCAAAGCAGTTTCACTGAATTTGCCTTTTGTTTCTCACTCAGACTCTGATTAGTCAGACTGTGAGTCACAGCTATTCACTCTGAGATAATAACCTTTCATCTACAATGAAATAATTTTGTGTAGCAAAGCATTTTCAGTAAGGCATCCTAGTCATATACTTTACGTAGTATTTTTTTAACAGTGGTTTGTTCAAATTCTGTGCTTGAATAAGCAGAAATTTTCAGTACCTAGAGTACTGATCACACTGAAGTGAGTAGACTTTCAGATGTGTTTATTCAGTCTGGAAAGCATTTTTAGAGCTCAGACTCTTATTCTAGTGTCTAACTGACCTTCAAGTTCTTTTTTTTTTTTTAAAAAAAAAAAAACACAAGCAAACTTCTAATTTTCACTCTCCCAGAGGAAAAAAGAGAAATTTATTCTTTGTATCCTCTTTATTCAATGTCTTAATTCTTCTTATAGGTACCACATGACAGGAGAAAGAAAAAGCACGTTGAGTATTTTAATTTGTGTCTTGTATAAAATGGTTCCTTGATCCTCGCTCCTTAGATTTTTGTCTCCTGCATTATTCTGTGACACCTCCTATTCTTGTTAATTATCCTAGGTCTCATTCACTAGCCAAATAGCACAATAGCTGGCTTGACAGGAACAAAAATAATAGCAAAAACAATGGTGAGAAGATCATGATGGAGAGTATGAGTAGATAGGATGATTTTATAGACATTGCTCTGAGTTTGATGACTTCCACAGAGAAAATTCTAAAATAGAGAAAATATACAGTATTATCAGTAGTTTAGCATGAAAATACTGCAGAAGGACAATATGCATTGATCGAGAGACACCTACCTCCACGCCCCGTATATTAATGACGTTTCTGAGCCTTCTGTACTTTCTCTTTGCAGTTAGGAGTTTTATGATTTGGTGGTTGTTTGTTTTGGGGTTTGTTTTTTTTTTTCTTTTGTATCATATCCTATTCAGGGTGTAAAATGCGGAAAGATGTCTCAAAGGCAGCAGCTCATTCTGTATTTGAAGAATCTTCTCCTAAGGTCTCCTTTACACATAAGGACAGTCAGCATAGTTGATATAAATCAATGACAAATGTGAATTTCAAGTAAGTTTGGATCACTAAATTAAAGCGTCCTTATTCTGATAAAAATCATCTACACATGTAGAATACAGTTTAACTAAAAAGTGATGCTTTAAAGCTACAGTAGACCAACTGTCCCAAGTTACAGGATCTGTCTGGCAAATCCTAAACCAGTATGTTTGTCTTTTAAATATATATTAGAGGAAGATTTCCCCAGAGAAGAATACCAATAAATGCATTGCAAAGGTAGAGTCGCTGAGATTGAACGAGCCTGGAGTTGGAGATTCAGGTTGGGAGTCGCTGGTGGGGCAGCAGGAGGCAGCTTGAACAAAGATGTAGGAACTGGAGACTTGTATTTGGACAAAGAAACTAGGAAGGGATGTAGAAGCAATGCAGGAGACCCAGACACAAGCTCAGCAGGGAAAAGGCATGGAAACTGGAGCCAATATGAAATGTCAGAAGCAGGCTTGGTAGGTAAGGAGACTAGAACTAAGGAGAAGGTGGCAAAGATGAATAAGGACAAAGGCATGATATGGACCAGTGAATGAAAATGTTCCATTTTGAATGGGTTAAGAAATACGAGTATGCATAGAGAGTATGCTGTTGTCTTCATCAAAAGGTCATTCTAGAGGTTTGCCATTTTTCAGGCAAGTACTATGTTGTAGTTCCCCGTAGGGTGAATTCACAAAGAAAATACCAGCTTGCCTACCATGGTGTTTTTACTGTAAAGGCCATGTAATGAAGGCATGGTTTTGTGTCTAGATTTGTCTCTTTTGTTACACGTGTTGGACAATGCACGTTAGGAAATTGAACAGAAGGTTGCAGAAAGAGGAAAGGTGTCATATAATTAAGATGTATATTCTTCTCTGTTGAACATGTTACAAGGCCATGCTGTGATAGGATGAGGGGTAATGGCTTCAAACTGAAAGAGGGGAGATTTAGATTAGATATTGGGAAGAAATTCTTTACTGTCAGGGTGGTGAGGCACTGGAACAGGTTTCCCAGGGAAGCTGTGGATGCCCCATCCTTGGAAGTGTTCAAGGTAAGGCTGGATGGGGCTTTAAGCAGCCTGGTCTAGTGGGAGGTGTCCCTGCCCAGGGCAGGGGTTTTGTAACTAGGTGATCTTTAAGGTCCCTTCCAACTTAAACCATTCAGTGATTCTGTGTTTGCTTCTTCTAATCTTGATGCTAACAAGTCACTCAGAATTAATGAAGAAATAGTTTCTATTTCATTTACTGCGTGAGCACTAGCATAGTGCTGCCTTACTACGTAAACCGACATGTAATGGTAAATGTGCAAAGTCATATTGTAGGAATTTCCAGCTAAGCAGCCAAAAGTAATGTTTTTAACCTTAATCTCTCTGTCTTCCTTTGCATCTGTAAGATCTCTTGTTGTCTCATTCACCTTCTATTTACATGGGTATTATGAAAATAAATGACTTATGAAGCACTTAGCTATTCAGGAGATGAATGCTTTAGAGAAGTTAATGAGCAAATACATGGAAGGGTTTAAATAATGGGCAGCAAGTAAGGATCATACATTGAATAACAGCAGACAAAATAACATGACAATTAGTTATATGTTCTCAATAAACCAGGGTTGGTGTAAGAAAGACTATCAACCTGTTATAATGAAATTAAAGACTAACAGAATTTGTAGACTCAAAGGAACAAAATTAATGGTCCATAAGTAAACTCAGTTCTGGTATTTCCTGACTTTGATATGCTCAACTTTGCACCTTAAAGAGGTTCTTTTACTATTTTTTGTGTATGTGACATACATATTTTCATAATAAGTTTTCATTTTCATAAAACTTGTCTTTCCTCATGTTTGCACAAAGAAATTACCCTGGAAAACACTTTAAATGCTTCCTTGTTGACTAAAATTCCAAATCCTTACAGACTAAGCAGACTGCCACAGTTAATGAGATTTCCATATGCCATCCGAAATGCTAGCTTAATGGAACAAAGCCTTGTCTGGTTCACGAATACAGCTAACTTCTGCCCCTTTTCTCAACCACGAAGTTTGGAACAGTGAGAACTTCCCCCAGAGCTTTACAATTCTAGTGTTTCTTGAGCAATCAAATATATAGTATGCTACAGGTACTTCCATGGATTACCCGATTTTATTCTACCTGCAGAAAATCCTTCAAGAATTGAGGCCATATACCTTTTATAAGGGCAGCCTTTCTACTGTCATGAAAACAAAGATACTCAGACCCATTAAACCCCAGCTAATTCCATGTACTATGCACCCAGAGCTCTAAAAACCAACAAGACTTAAGAAGTGAAAATGTCTGTTGACATATTGTTGGTAGATATTATAGACAGGAGTAGGCAATGAGAGATAAAAGTGAAAATTAGAAATTTTCAATCCACAGTGATGAATTCTGAATAGCAGCACACAGGCCTTCTATATCTCAGGTGTTGCAAGGTTATATTGATTTGAAACCCACTTACAAGAGGCTAAACAGATTGTGGCCATCTGTTGCACTGGCAATGTTTCCATCTTTTCTGCCCTGGGGTGAGAGAAGTAGCCATTGTATTTCTAATGGCTAATTAGCAACATCTTGTGACCTTAAATGATGGGATTATTTTTAATGTCTACACTGCAGAAGAGTTTTGAGACTTCACTCGGTGTGCACTGTCATGGTGCTGAGAATAGAGAAACATGAAGAGAGACAGCCCTGCCCTGAAGAACTTACTGCTTAAAATAAGACTTTTCATTTTCTGTTTTTAAAACCAAGTTCATTCATGAATATCATCTCTACCATGAGGCTGAGAAGGAATAAAACAGGAAAGCAGCATACAAAATACACACAAAATGCAATAGATTTTCTAGTCCCCTGGCTGGAAAATCTGGTCTTTCAGACAGTTTCCAAGTAGGAAAGACTCTGCTGATCCCACTATGTCATGTTTTTCATTTGTTGTCAAGTTTCTTTCCCTACGGATGTTATAAGGGTTATTGGATTCCGTCATACTAAGCATGCCCATGGTTATATGTTGATGGCCTTATGCTTCAGAAAAGGTGATGCTATGGGGAAAGGCAGAAAAAATTCTGTCTTTGGGAAAAGGGAAGTTTTGCTTTTTCAACCTTTTGAAGATGTCTGTTGTTCAGTGCAATCGGCATACGTATCACAGAACAGCATTTATTTTATAGGTTTACAGTGCACCTTGCGATTCAGACACAGAACGACAGCTTGTGGGACAGAATGCGCAAAACCATGTTTAGAAAGTGCCATCTAGTGGCTCCATAGGGTTTTTTGGTGTCGGAAAGTGAAGCTCATCTCCCTGAAATTCGAGGTCAGACCAAAGGCCGTGCTGGCTTCAGGGTCAAGGTGGTCAGCTGCGAGACCTTGGTAGCTATTCACAGCCTACAACAAGCAGTGCAAATGCTATAACCTGTCCCAGCTAGAGGACATTGGAACAGGGAAACCTGTGCAAATGCCCCCAGGAATGGGGATGTGAATCTAGCTGCTGCACCTGGATGTGAAAATGGAAGTGTGTGCAGAGATATGCAAATAAAGGGTACATAGAAATAACTGAGTTTTAGTTTTCGGTCAGCAGGCCCTCTAGTCTTTCCAGGAAGACAACAGTCCCTAAATCCCTAATTTAAGATGATTAGTAATAAAGATTCTTTTCTGAATCGCTGTTCTTATATACCTTAAACTTTGCTGCAGACCTCTCAGGGTCTTCAGAGACAGATTGAAAATCACCTTTATTTTCTTAGAAACACAGGGACAAAATAACTGGGCCAAAATGGATGGGGCAGATTTTTAGCAAACCGGTGGCACTTTTGTTCTGAGGCAGCACGTGGCTTTGTGACTAGAAAACTGGAGAAAGGAAACCAAACTGTTTTCAACCAGATTTTATTGACACAAACCCAAAAGTTTTGTAGCTCTTTGTAACAACTTCAAACTGAATTCATTGTTTTCCAAGAGTCACTGAATTCTATACGGGCTCTTGGTAGCTTTATTATTGTATAGTTTAGAGCTCTTAGTTTGGCACTAGTTCCTCATAGAAATCATCGCTTTGACTACTAATCCTTTTCTTCAACTGACAAAGGCGTAGCAAGCCAATATAAATCAATGTACTATTTCATCTTTTTACAGTTTCAGAAGACCACAAATCATTCTCAGAAGTTAAAATTTTAATTTACTTGCCACTAATTTAGGCTCATATTTTCTTCTGGATTGTTCTCTTGTGGCTGGAATAAATGGACCATCGACTCCTGGTTCCATTTATGCATATCCGTCAGAATACATGAAGCTCTGCAGAAAGACACAAACTCTTTGAGAAGCAGTTAAATAAGCAGAAATTTTACACTCATTTATAACTTAAAGGCAATGTATAAATGTCTCGAAACTGGTCCTATATTATATTTTATTCAATAGTAAGTGGGTTTTCCTGCAGTTCTACTTTCTTGTGGCACTGGTAGTCGAATATACAATGAAGTATACAATTCACAAAAATATCTTGTTTAGCTCCAGTTGTGCACTAAAACCTTGGCGTTTCCATGTGGTTCATACAAATGTTTAATTAANCCCCCCCCCCCCGGATATACATCCTTGTCTGAATTGGGGTCAGAGTACTAACGATTGCACTATACATAAAAATAGATGTTCATGTTGTTGCTATATCTGTTTTTAATAATTTAGGAGACACTCAGGCACCATGGTGTTGAGGCCTAGACATACTTCTTAACCTTCTAAGACCCAAATAAATGATATAACATATGATAAAAATCCAAAAAGAGAGGAAAAGAACCCACAAAGAACCATCAGTACAGGAATCTTAAAGTCCTGTGGAAATAAGTCTGTTAATTTAGTTCCAGATTACACATTCCTGATCTCTACAGTTGAAATTAGTTACATCTGGAACATCATGAATGAACACCAATTTTTTTGGGTTTGATAGATATTTTGGTATTAAACCCAATGATGTCCCTTAAAATGAGGACTATGTGAGTGATAAGGAGCCATAAGGCCTGAGAGGAAGGCTGGATTTTTCCTAATTCTACTGATGCATAAAATAATACTAAAAAATTGATTAATTCCTCCCTCTCCCACACAAATACTTTGTATATTCTTTCTCTAATCAAAAGCATTATCAAATGAAAGAAACTCTTCCCAGAAAACACTTTCAAAAAGCAAAGCTTTTTTCCAGAAAGTTTACAAAAAAAAGTCTTCACCTCACCACAGAAAATTTGCAAAAGCAAACTGCAGATGCTTCCTCAAGTTCTAGTCATATAACCCTTAATTTAAAATGTGTTTCTTTTTAAAATGTGGCCTACAAACATGCTTGGGGGGAGCTCAACACAGTCATTTAGGAAACAGAAACTTGAGACATGTGGTTGAAATATGGTGAGGAGAAAAATAGAATGCATCACATTAATGACACTGAGAGTAATTTCAAATGCAATTTTCTAATTATTTTCTCTTCGAATGGGACGTTGGAGAGCCAGGGGACAAAGGCAACAAGGTACATGGCCAACAAGATAATTGGCCTTGCAGTTTGTCATTTACTGTTTGTGCTTAGCTTTAAGTTTCTAAAACAAACCCTTCTGAAGTAAAGCACTCAAGCAAACAACTGTCAAATGGTTTATCCCGTGTTCTGATCTTCAGGATGACCAAGGAAATGGTGCTCTTTCTTGTATATATCTACTGCCTATAGGTGATCAATTAGTGAACCAATAGTTTGTTATATTAGTTGGTGTAATCATTACAAAATCTTATACTGAGATACTGCAGTCTGAGTCCCATTTAATTGTTGCCTTAATTGTCGGCCTCAACAGAGGGAGGACTGATGCGATGATAAGGCAGACACCAGATTTGAATTTCATGTTGCTGAAGAATTCATCGTGTTTAGGGATCTGCCGCTGTCTCTGCCAGTCTGAAAGAAAGTTTTGCTGTTGAGAGCCTACTGTTTACCGCCAGCGTTCCCCACACTGAGAATTAAAGAGAAGGAAATTGATGTACTCTAAAATAGTTTCATCTTTGTTTTGCACATTTCACAGGGGCTAGTCCAGTAGAGGAAGGGAAGTTCAGTCTCAAGCTGATATTTAAAACTTGCTAGCCAAAATGAGGCCCAGGCATTGCTCCTTCTTTTTCTATAGCCAAAGTGTGTTTGTGTATGAGGCTGCTCTCTTACATGGTTCATGCAGACTTGACAAATACATCATGATGAAACACAAGCCTTCTGCCTCATCATACGTGCACACACAGAGCCTTAACTGGAGCTAGCAGGACCTTTTATCACTTAGCCTTGACTTGGTGTAAGGACATGTTGTTTCAGGAGGGAAAATATTCCTTGGTGGACTGAGCGATTGGCAGGTCTCACCAGGAGGTGTAACATACCCTTGGGCAACACCTGCCTACTCTGCTTCCAGAGGCCGCAAGAGGGACCTCTGCGCAAAAGTCCATGCCCTTTCCAAACTCATTTGTTCTCAAAGGGAAGGTGTCTGAGGAGCAGATTCCAATTTCCTCGATGCTGAGGCTCTTATGTCTTCTAGCCCTAGCAAGGTGGAACAAGGAAAATATACTCACTTCAGGTCCCTGTGTAGTCATATTATCCAGCCACAGCCTTGCCCGTATTATCCACTCCCCAGGGAGACTCAGATGATGGATTTTCCCTCATGATGTCACAGAATGAGAGATAACATCTAACATCATGCAACGCTCTGCACTGGATGCGTGCAATGCCCCATGCACTGGATTGTCATTTGAAAAATAGCAGTGTTAATAATCCTGGACAAAAATCCAAGCTTCTATCTCTCCTGTTTTCTTAGGAGGGGGAAGTTTTCAGGGCTTCTACGTAAAAACAGTTCACATCCTTTTAAAATACCACACTACCATACCCATCTTTCTTAAATCACTTCCCTAAGGCCCAGGTATTAGTCCAAGTTAGGTAAGCAGCTGGCTTCTTGCTTTCAGAGCTCTGCTCTGGGTCATGGCCAAGCCCCTTGCAAATAAATTGCTGGAGGTTTTCTACAGGCAGTAAATACAGGCTACTGTAACCACCTCTGTTACTCATCAGTTAATTTACTGTAAATCTGGAGACTTCTGCAACTGGCCAAATACTCTTCTGAAGAGACACAACGTTCCCTAGCATAAAACAATTAAAAAACCATTACAATTTGCCAAGTGATGTATCCAGATTGATAGCAGTGTGAAGAAGTGTCTTTTTATCTTTTGCCATTGTAGAGGAGTACAAATCCTGCCCAAAAGTTATTAAAGGCGGTAGATGCATATGGGAATATGCATATTTAGAAATCCAGAACTCTGGATGAAATCTTGGCTAGTGAAATGAAGACCCTTCCCTAATCCTCTTGTTTTGTTTACAGGAGAATGTAGAATCAACGAAATCCAATACAAATTCAATAAACACACAGAAGGTGAAAGTAAATTTAATTAATTGGATATGATGAGTTCTAAGGGATTTTCTCTAAAACTTTCCTCAGACAGAGGACTCCTGATAGACTAGAAGGGCATAGACTGATCGCAACTAGTATTTGGTCCATTAAGGACTAAAAGTGTGCTCAGGTTAAGAATAAGAAAAGTATGTGTTTTACAGCAGATATTTGCATGGTACCTGGAAGTGATATTTCAAATCTAGTCCAGACTTGCTGCAGAGTGCTTATGGATTGCAGACTTTGTAAGGAAGAGCATTCACTGAAAAAGCAAACAGGAAACCACATTTTAAAAATGATAGCTGAACATATGGAAGTTTTCACATGCGTGATGTGAAGTGAGGAGTGTGTGTGTTAGTAACAGGCTGCTGTAGCTGATCCTATATTGCAACAGGCCTGTTCTATAACAGACTCCAAAGCACTATTCTAATCTAACCTGTAGTCAAGAGCCCACATCTCAAGTCAGAGCTGGGTTACAAGAGCTGGGGAGCCACTCTGTAATGATGTACAGGTGTGTGAGTTTTGACCTATAATGTTTATTATTTGGAAGTGTTTCCTTTATCTAGTAAGAGGATATGGATAAAAAGCAAGCAGGAACATTCACAAATTGCCTGAAGGCGGCTATCTACCAGCAAACACTTGAGATTTCATAAAGGAAAATGCTCAAAATACTAACTTTGAAAACTTCTGCTCCTTCACCAGTTAAGAGTATAGTTGGCTTTGCTCATACAAGCTGAGAATAGCAGCATTCAAAAGCAAAGTGGGTGAGGAAAAAGGAGGAAAAGGGACTTTCAACAGGGTCTCTCCTAAGAAGGAGAGGAATTTGGAAAAATCAAGCTAGGAGTATCTGTAGAAGGCATAAACATTTCCCTTGCAGAGACATGCTATTAAGTGATGTCTGCAGCTGCATATACACTAACGTGGGTATGTCTGAGTCATAGGTTATCTGCCTAAGTTATTACGCTGGGGCAACAAAAGTGCTTAGACCCTGAGCAGCAGGATCCTGTGCAGACTGCTCAGCCTCCTGATTACCCGAATGGCTTGTTCAGTGGGGATGCTGCCAGAGTGAACGCACGTAGGAAACAGCAGCACCAGTTTAACACAAGGTGGCCAGAGACACCTCTGTAGGGCTGTGCACTTATGCTCACCAAAGCCAGTGTCCCCCATTAGTGGATATGGCAGCTACAGCCGCCACGAGGGAATGCACAGTGCTGTCTGCTAGTGGAAGTTTTAAAGAAAACCAAAATAACTGTCGCGCTTGCTGTTGGGGATCGTTGCCAGCACTCGGTTTGTGTGAACCTGCGCCTCTGTGTCATTCCAGCAGTTACTGAGATGCTGTTACCAAAAGTCCCTCCACACTCTTTCATAGGATCATAGAATAGTTTGGGTTGGAAGGGACCTTTAAAGGTCATCTAGTCCAATCCCCCTGCAATGAGCAGGGACATCTTTAACTAGATCAGGTTGCTCAGAGCCCCATCCAACCTGAGCTTGAACGTTTCCAGGGATGGGGCATTTACCACCTCTCTGGGCAACCTGGGCCAGTGTCTCACCACCCTCATTGCAAAAAGTTTCTTCCTTATATCTAGTCGAAATATTCTCTCTTTTAATTTAAAGCCATTACTTCTTTTCCTATTGCAACAGGCCCAGATAAGATGNGCGCACGGTTATATGGTGGTGGTTTTTTTCCCCCCCGTTCAGCTCATGGGTTTTATACTATTTAACGGGAGAGCCGGGGAAAATGTCACCTCCTTCCCCCAGGGCTGGGTGGGAGAGTGATGCCGGCCTGGGGCGGGGCCTTTCCAGCCGCCCCCAGCAGCTGAGGGAAAGGCCTTGTGGTGCCTCCTACCTGGCAGCTCTCTCCAAAGAAATAAAATNCCTGCTCCAAGAGGTCCGTGTCCTTCCTGTGCTGCGGGCTCCAGACGTGGACGCAGTACTCCATGTGGGGCTCTCACTGAGGCATGTCCTGAGGGCTGGGATTTGAAAGGGGGGGGGAGGGGTGTAAATATACATATTTTATATCTTTTTTCATAACCTAGGCTGCTCCTTTGGACCCAGCAGTCAGTCAGGGCCCCCCCACGTCTCCCTCACGGGCCTGCTCCCGCCCTGGCGGCGCGGCGCGGCGGGGCGCAGCGGCNGCAAGGTAATTGCCTGCTAAGGGTCTAATTACTCAGTAATTATTGCGGTTGCTGCCGTCCCCTCACCTCTAGACGCTGTTGTTTGTGACGGCCGCTGCCCTGCGTGGAAGATTTTGGTGGGACAGAGATGGCGAACAGGTTTTTTGCTGGCCCACGTGGCACCGAGTGTCTCATGGCACCCCCCCTCTGTCCCCCCTCAGTTTTCCCAATCGCTGCTAATAGCACATAAGAATAAAGGATGCCCTTTGTGCCGTTTGGGGTTGCTGTAAGCTGTCACAAGCGTGTTTTATAGAGGCTGATTTTAATTTTGCCACCCAGGAGAGTAATAGTCCCAAGGAAATGAAGCGTCTTTCTGCTATTGTTATATATCCGAAGGAAAAATCCTGGCACATAATTGGCTAAAAAATAGTAGTGTGATGAGTCAATAAATTTCTATTGTGTAGCTTTCTCTGGGTGAACAATACTATGTTCCGGGGTAGTGTTAAACAATTAGTTCACATATCATACAAATAAGCACATCCTAGATGGATACATGTGGGGGTAGTAGAAATTATTCATCTCTGGCCAATCAGACAGCAGTTTTTATTTATTTCAGTGTTTAACAGAATACCTCTCTGGGCTCTGGGAGACCTTGCAAGCAATTGAAAATACAATAACTTTAGAAGGAAAGCCAGCAGTTTTTCCTCACTCTCAATTCAGAATAATAATATATGACAAAATATCCTGTTCCCACAACTATTAGCCTTTCTATCCTCAAGTGTGTAAATAGATAGCTGTGCAGGATTGACAGACCTCTTTGCAGATTATGTCCCACCATGGGGCTCCCTGCCCTCTTTCTCTACTGAAAGAGTTTTTGGCATGAATGTTTCCACCAGTACAAGGCAGAAAGAGAGATAAGTCCTTCCCCCATGAGTCCTACCCCGGGTCCATCAGAAATTACGAATAAGGTCAGAACCTTAGTTTGTGTAAACGCAGCTGGCTGTATTGAGGAAGGTAGGATGAAACAGACTGAAAATCAGCCATATTCTTTCTTCTGAATTTCAAGCACCAGCTCCCTCCATGGTGCTATTTAAAGTCAAAATATTGTATTTTCAACTATGTGCCCTGAAAAAATTTACAAGGAATGTACCTTCATCTTTGACTGGTACTCACCATTTCACTTGAGTTGTTTGGAGTAGTTCTGTGTAAATTCCTGCAGTTATTTTTATTGTTTTCTGTTACAATAGTGCCTAGAAATCTGAACCATTTTGCTAGATGCTGTTCAAACATGTCCTAAAGGACAATCCCTTCCCAGAAGGTTTGCAGGCTAGTTCATTTCTCTGAGAATAGAATTTAATTCCTGGATTTCATTTCTTGGTACATTTGAGTTCTTGTATCTCAAGAAAACTTAATTTTTCTCTGTTCTCATTTAGTCACAATTACTGCCTAATTAGAAGTTAATGTTTTTTGAAGGGGGTCTACTAAGAGAGTTTTCAAGCAACTTGAAGCATGCAAGATTCTGTGAACTAAGTCTCTACAGATGGTGCGTGCCGACAGACCCGACTAGATCTCTCTAAGGCATTCAAGAACAGTTTAATATTTTTCATTTTGTGCAGAGAGATTAGCAGTCCCCAGCTGTGCCTGAGACCATCCATGCTTCACAGCTGGCCATTCTTATTAATCCCCAGGAAACTGCCTATGTTCTAATTTGTTGATTTTAAAATACAAACTGAGCAAAATCCATTTAAACACGGTAGTGTAGAAATTGAAGTCACACTTTGTGTTGGACTACATTTGTGAGGAAGTAATTTCTGTGGGGGTAAAAAAATAATACCCTAGGTTCACCTCTGCTGTTTATTTTGAAGTGTCACAGTAAATGTAATAGGAGAGCATAAGCATCCCAGACACCCTTCTTCATGAATCCAAATACGGTTTTAGTCTGACTGGGGTTTTTTTGTCTTTACACGGGAAGAGAGATGTCAGCACAGAAAAGCACCGGGACATTATGACAATTGGGATTAACAGGCCAGAAACTAGCACAGCCATAAACCAGGAAACTGCTGTTTTATTTTTACCGATGCTCAGTATGTTTGAAGGGGATGGCTCTAGCTGTGTTTTCTGAAAAAGGTGAAGTTTCTTAGGACTTTCCACCCGGATAGTGAATGGTCAGCAAATTACTACAGTGAGAGCTTATTATGGGTCTTGTGTGCTTTCTGGACGGATAGATAAGTCTGGGTAAAAACCAGTTCCAGTCTCTCTGTTTCTCAGATGCATATTCTCCAATTGTAGGGACTGTGCCTGACCATCTTCATTGCGATACAGAGCCTCTTAGTTTGCCTGACCAAGGCCTTAAAGCAGGTACTAAACTTCTCATAGTTCCCTCTCAGCTGCTGCTTGGCTTTTTCCAAACTTCTAATTGATTGAGCACTCTAATTTATCATCTTGCTGGTCAAGAATGAATCACAGCTAAAGTAGAAAGTGTGTGCTTTGCAACAGAACTTGCTAAAAGCACATGCTTTTCTCAGAAGCCATATAAGATAGTTAACAGACACAACAGAGCAAGCAGCAGGGGAATATTAACTCCTTAATGCTCTAGAGGCTTCTGAGGGCTTTGATCACTATGCTTGAGAAAAATATACATAGCCGTTCCTCTTCCTGCTTCTCTAACTGCAGTATTTCTTTCAAGCCCCAGACCAGCTCTCTTCCTTAGGTTGCATCTGTGTTTAAAAGTAGTTCATTTGTGAATGCTCTTCTTTTTCTGGCTTTTGGCTGTGGAGTTTTTACTGCACCAGCTCTTCCTTAGGAATAGCTAGGCAGAGACCTGGGTTCTAGCTGTGGTGAATCCCTTTCTTCCCCTGTCACAGAGCTGTTCTGCTGGCACTGGCCAGTGATAGCTCGAGTTTACTTTGCCAGATGTAATGAACAAGCTATAGGACTAGCGTTATTTATCAAGGGGATGAATGCTTTATCACACAGTGGTTTTTGTAATTGTAAATGATATTTCACCAGGAAAGAAAAACAAAAGAATTATTCTCTAAACAGTGTGAGAGTATTTTCTTCCTCTTTTTTTTTTTCCCCCTCACCAAAGCAAGATTGAAATTTGTACTTTTCAGTATAAAACAGGCTCTGTCCTGATCTTTACATCACTGAAAACACTAAAATGGTTGAGCACCAGGAAATAAAAAAGGCACAAATTAGTTTATTTTACACCTCTGCTGTCTCCTTGCGCTTCCTAAAATGTGAGTACATAAATGAATAATGAAATATTATTTGCATCTCTGTACATTACATAAATGAGTAACAAAGTTTGGTTTGCATCTATATAAGGCAAAAAGTTCTTAATCCTCTACATTTTTCAACAACTGGATGAAAATGGGCATGTGAAAATCTTAAATTATGAAATACTCAACATTCTTCTTAAAGTCCACACATGTATTGAAATGAAAATTGAGGCTAGGTGAAACATTTTAAAACACCATACTAGATTTCTTTGGTGTTTGCTGTAAAATGCATCTTTGTTTTGTTTTGAGCTCGTAAGTCTTAGATTTGTTCTCTTTAAAGATGTAGAGCAGCGTGTTAGTAAGAAAATTCAGAATCTGAGCCTTATCCACTGTAAAACAGCGTGGCTTCCTTGATCTCCTCCCACAAAGATTCTAGCCAGGTAACTATGTTAATTACAGTGATTGGGGTACTGTGTGACTTCTGAGAATGTTTATTGTGCTTGAATGGAGGCATAGCTTATGCGAAATGGCAGAAAACTCCAGTGACTTATTTCGTTCCATGCTAGCACGTCTGTGAGAATGAAACATAGGGATGCATCTCCACTAGCGAATTAGTGTATTTCTGAAGCCTAGCTCCTGGACATCCTCTCTTGCTGTGTTTTCTTTTATGTCTGAAGTGTACAAGCTGTTTTCCTTCCACATGACACTGAACTGGAAGGTGCCACTCCAGTGGTTGTGCTCCAGCCACTGACCGGTGTTCTGGGACCACACCAGAACTAAGGGAAAGTAAAACACCCTTGAAATGGGTGTAGCACAGACGTTGGATCCTTAGCACTGACAGTTTTGGGCTGCTGTCCTTGTTAGCGTAGCCATAGCCAGAGGCACGTGACGAGGAAACCCCAAATAGGGAAAGAGAGCGTGCATGTTGTGTAACGTGTCTGTCTTATTCACACTGTATTCATTTATCTTGAAAGTTTAGCAGCGGAATAGCGGAGAGGTGATACCTAAAACCCAGCTCTGGAAACCGCAACCCTGCACCCCACTTCAAAGAATATATCAAAGAACTTTTGTGAATTGTCAAACAAAGATAGCAAAACAGGGAGAGACATTATTAATTGCTAATTAGAAGTAAGTGCCCTGCTGTTGTTTATGTGGGAAACATTTGTACCTATTGTTTATCATTAAAGTATTAAGAATGCTTACTGCATTTCCCACAGTGTTAGTTCAAAGGCAGTTATTTACATTTGCAGGATAAAATCTTAGCAGTGACACCTTGAATTTTGTTCAGTAGGACCAGCACATATAACTAATTGCCCTTATTATTATATTAACTTTTTTGCATGTATGCTCTTATCCTCTGGTTTCCCTTAGAAACTATCCAGCCTCAGAGCTGATTTTATCACTGCTCTAAATGCAAAGAGAGTAAATTGAAGGCGTATTCTGACCCCAAATTAGGCTAAGTTAGCATTTGAGTCTCTTCTGTAATTTAAAACACTATGAAAGATATGCGTATGGACATATGTGTAATGTTTATAGGCACATATGCATAGGCTCTGCACCCTAGAGTATCAAATGTCAATTATTAGCCTTTTAAATATCATTAATAAAAATGGGAGTAATTCATTTTTATATGGTGGATTTTCAATACGTGTTAAAAATGCAAATTAAATGCATGGAACTTGGTGTTTCTGAATTGGAAAAGTCCAAGTCCAATCTTCACGGTTTTTGAGAGAGAAAATAGGTATTTCAGGGAAGAAGCAGCTTGAACACCCAACCTAGCATTTACAGTTTTAAGTTTGGAAATGGCTAGGCTAGCTAGTCCTCTTCAGTAAGTTTCACTTTGCTAAATTTAGTGAATCACGTGAAAAAAATAATGAAAGAACAAATGACAACTTGGTCTGTCTCTATTTTGATTTATACCAAAAAAGAATGTAGCCAACTGTGTAATAGCTTATTGCACAGTAACTGCAGATACGAGCACCCCACTGGTTGCAGCCTGCCGGGATCTTAGCTTTTCTATGATTTTTATTTGAACTGAAGCTATATATGCGTCAGTATAGCGACTAGCAAGGAACAAGCTTGTGATGTAAGTCATCCTGCTTCTCAAAGACGCACAAAAGCGCTGAATGTATCAGCCTTTTGATTTATCATCCCCTGAGTGCCAGAGGAGACGGCCTGGAGTTTCAGGAAGAACAGCTCCCCTCCCCTCCAAAAAAAAAACCACGCCGGGCCAAATTTCTGTTGTCCGTATCTTCATTTACCTCCGTAGAGTTACAGCCTCTGTGAATTTAGCGGTCTTTTGCTGCACTCATGTCTCATGCTTTCTGTAAGTGTGATTCACAGTATCTTTTTTTTCTTTTTCCTGCAAAGATAGTTAATCCCCGAATCTTGAAAAACACAGATATGCCTGTTATTCAGAATGACAGCCTATTCTCTGCAAACGAAAAAAAGCTGTGCCCCTACTGTTACCAGCTGCTTCCGAAAAGATAAGTCAGAGGTTTGTTTGTTCATGTTTTGTTTTGTGAGAAACTCTTTCTTAGGTTTCGAAGTGCCTAAGCAGATGGCATCCTTACATGGTCTGACATCAACAAATGCAAAATTGCTCCCCTTGTGCTTTAAACTAGCCAGTCAGCATGACCTTTTGGTTCAGGCAGAGCTGCTGTGTGTATGCCTTTGGGACAGTTGCTGGCATCCGTGGAGTGAGGTAGAGAAAGCCTTTAACCGTTTGCAGTGTCTGAATGATTGTGGCCTGAAATACCTTACAGAGGTGTAACCCAAAGGAGTACTGACCACCTATTCTGAAAAAAAAATCAAAACCCTTCTAAAATACCGTAACTTGAGCATTCTGAAACAAAAACACTGGGAATGACAAGTAGTTTTTGAAAACTTCACCCTGAGCTTAATTATTCACTCTTTTCCTCAGTTTCCAGTCTGTTGGTTGTTCTACTTTGTAATACTTATGACATGATAACAATACTAATATATACCTAATTACAAAGCCATGCCACTTTTTATCCAAAAGGAAAAGAGGTGAAAGGAACGAATTGGAAGCAGTGGTATTGTAAGTCCTACAAATTTATGAAAATTATTGTAACAAACTTTGAAATAAAAAAAGATGGAGAAAAGAAAGAGACTCACGTGCAACTTACAACTTTATTTTCTTGGGGCAGATGTATGAGTTATATATAGCACCCAAATGAAAGTGACAAAATTATAACATTGAATTTTGCAGCCTTTCACAGTGATTCTGTCTGTTAAACTATACAAGGGAAATTGCTGCTTTCCTTTTATGTTTTGGAGATATTTTTTGATGTTGTCATACAGTCTGGTATTATAGTAAATGCTGTGTTCTGATTTCCATCAGCGTGGTTTAATCAGCAGCTGAGTTTTCTTGCAACACCTAAAAATAACAATACCTCCGTCACCCAAAAATGAATTTAATTTTCTCTGTCTGGTTGCATGGAGAGAGGAGGTGTACCCTCAGTGATGAAGAAATACAGCTGTGGATTAGGAGGGGATAGACTTCTGGCATACACTGTCAAAACTCTCTGGAAACGTATTAAACTTTTTATTCTGTGTATCCATCCTTAAAATGCAGGGCACATGGCAGTTACATGCCTGCAGTCTCCCTTTGTATTTTGGGGTATATACGCAGCCTTGAGAAGTGCATACCATCCTCCCTTGTCCAAAATGCTCAAATTACATCACTTGCCTAACCTCCCTTTGGATACCCCTTCATCTTGGCACCAGTTGTTGCAAGGCTTGCTTTGGCTCTGTGCTTGTTCTCTTTTCAATGACACGTCTTTGTGGAATGTAGTATCTCTTCAGGGCATAATCAGTCAGGGTGCAAGAAAAGAACATGGGACAGATTACCAGAAAAATCCCTGCAATGCTGATATCTTGCTGATAGGCAATAATCTCCACCACCAGCACAGCAAGCATCTTATTTCGTTTAACTGTTATATTTGGGTTTTGGGAAGCAATGTCTTAATCACAGTGAGTGCATGATAGAGCTCTCTAGTCTTGTCACAGGACCGATGGTTGCAGCACCAAGACGTTTGACATCTCTAGCTTTCAGGGAGCCGCGGGTTTTGCATGGATGCTCCACAGTGATAATTATTTCTTTTAACTGCTTCTTAGGAGGGGAAGCAGGAATTTCTGGCTGTGAAATCGTATATTAGACTGTAATTCAGGCGTTCCGTATGGTGGACACAGACCCTTTGGGCCTTAGAGAGCCTGTCCTCCTGCAGGGTTGCTCAGGATGCAGACTGGGAGGTAAAAGTTTTTCCAGTAAATCTGTGGCTCCACAGGCATCCTGCAGAGGTTGAATTTCATAGTTCTTCCAGCTCTGTCATTGCTGTTGGTCTGCAGCTAGAAGAAAGTTCCTTCTTTCATACCACTCTTGAATGGGAATTTGGTTCTTTAAAATCTCTTTCTGGAGTCCTGCACATAGGTGCATCCATGAAATAAGATTTGAGCCTGCCTCTGTGTCATCAGACATTACCCCCTGGTTTTGGATAAGTGTGAGAGAAGTAGCCCTGTGCCACTAAACTATGAATTCTGTGGTGTTAAATATAGATCTGAACTCAGGCACAGAGGTGAGGAGTGCATTACAGAGAGCTGCTTTTGCCTCTCATTCACAAAATATGTCATCTTGGATGACCTCTGAGTTTGTTGGCCAAAACACTTTAGACCTCCTTTGGTACATTACATTGTTCTTCCCAATTCAGACAACTGGGTTTAATTTTCAACACATAATTATTCTACACTTCTTTGTGCATTCCCTTTTTCATCTCCCCAAAACTAAATGCATTTTGACAGTTACCACCAAGAAATAAAAAATGTTATATTCCGTGGTTCATTGGATGCAGTACTGGAAAGTGAATCATTCCTTTCCTGCATAAGTGCTACCATACACTGCATTGACTCTTGATTTGCAATATGTAACTGTGTGTTTTGCTTCGTCCCGTATGTCCCTAGGAATCTTAGCAGTTCAAAGGCCCTGGCCAGAACATATATTACAGAACGTTATTACGTCTGGTCCACAGTGAGTGGCTTAATAGCCCTAGAGCCTACTTCAGATACAGTCATTTTTAAAACCTACTTAACCACAATAGTTGAACCCCATCATGGGGCTTTCACAGACACTGATTTAATACTCTTGAACAGTAGTTCTTGGAGGCTCTTTTAGCCAGAATATGCATTATTTCTTTCAACTATTTATGAAACTTTTTTTTTCTTTTTTTCTTTTTTTCCTGTTTTAGATTTCTATCCCTGATATTTTCTTCACCTCATTCATACTGAAAGCTTGAATAAAAAGTTAGTTTTGTATCAGCATCTCTTTGGCATTTGTGGGCGAAAAAAATCTCGGTTATCTTTTAATCTGTTTTCAATTTGGGATGCAGGTAGGCGTTTAGGTTTATACAGCTGTTGCTGACTCTCAGTGTTCATGAAGTGCTCCTTTTTAATGTCTTCCAAGATGTGGTTTCATGAGAGATTTGCATATGCATTTATTAATCTGCCACAGCACTGGGATTAAGTCATGTGCAGAGATATTCTTCTCTTCTTTCAAGGACATTTTTGAACTCTGTTTTGACCATCTCAAGGCCAAATAACCAGCATGGCTTTTTATATGTGTTTTTCCACTTTCATTATAAGGGCCTTTTCCTGTGGTCAGGGGAATACATCCTTATCTTTCACAACATACCCAAGAAAGGCTACAGAGGTAGTCCAGAGGCATGAATTAATTCTTAACCAATTGGCAGGCAAAATGCCTCATTAGGAGTCAACATAGTGTCTTTCCAGGAGAATCCTTGTGCTGGAGCAGAACATCCCTTGTTGCTCATTATGCAGTGACACGACTTTGCATCGCTCCCATTGCAGGAAAACAAAGTTATTTCATCTTCTCTTCTTGATGTCATATATACAGTGATAAAGCTTCAGCCTCAATCTACACTTTTTTTTTTTCTGATTTATTTTACAAGATTTAATCAGCTGTTTGTATCCTTGCTTGTAACCAAGCTTTACTTGGCCCCAGAAGCTGGTAGCACTTTATGTCCAGCATTCAGTCTTCGTAGGCTTCTTTCTTTCAGATTTCCTTTATGCGTCCATGTTTGGAAAGGATGCTTTCTTCCTTGGGGGAAGATGTAGTACTTCGCTCTCTTTTCTCATTGCAATACTTTACCATACGTGCAGTAACTGAGCAATAGGGATGCCAACAAAGAGAAAGAACGCCATTTATCTGTGAGTGAAGTTCTTTGGATGGGTTTACTGGAGGAATGTACTGTTTTCCATCCATCATCCATCCCTGTATCATTCACATCATGGATTCTGACCTGTCCGCTTGCAAAGCAGTGAGCCACGTTTTCGGTTGGTATAGCTTGGCACATCTCTGTACCTGAGGGGATATGCTGACTGCTGCCAGGGCAGGGCCTTGTGCAAAACTTTTCTTAGCCCTACGGATAGAGCTGTTTTCCTGGGCTGAAGGCGGAGGTGCTCATTTCAAAGTTTAGGAGTCGTGATTCATGACTCTCCAGAGAGTAACAGATGCTGCGGCACATGCTCATGTGATGAACAAGGTCCTCAGGAGGTGATGAACATCTGGCAAACCCACATTAGGGAAGGGGCTTGTCCTCTCTTTGCTGACTTGGGTTAGAAAGCATTAAAATGAGGAGCGGAAAGAGGAACTATTAGCTATGAGAGGAATTAAGGTTGTCTGTACAACTTTCTATTCTGCTCTTTTTTATATCCATTAGTGCTTTACCACTCACTAGTTCTCCAACCAGCTATTTAATAGATGTAAAACAAATCTTAGGCGTGCATTTGGCCTATTGCATTTTTATGGAAATGGATGTTACTGAGCGTGTAGTGCTGTTAGTGAGAAATGGAGTGCTGCTGCAAGCTGCTCAGAATATCCCATGATTTTTCCCCGCAGTCTTGAGACATATGTTATACCTTTGTAAGGACCTTTGAATTTCCACAGTGCTGAAAATAGGCATTAATGTAAGTGAGAACAGAGTTTTTTGTCTTGTTTTGCTTATATTTTATGCAGCTGAAAGAGAAAGCTGTATTAGAACTGTTACTTCCCATTTAAATATCCTGATTCTGAGTCAGATTTTCAGATAGTTTAAATGAATGTAATCTCAATGATATGTCAAGGAAACTACTCCAGTCTACTGGCCCTATATCTTTAAATACTATTTATTTATAGGGCCCAAAGCCCTACTGAATTTTATAATTAAAATAGTTCCTAAATGAAAATAAAACACTTGAAAGCAGGATACCCAAATAGCCTGTACTTAGGAACATAGTTCTAGCTGTTAGGTTTTTTCACTATGCTTGAATAGATCTATCAAACATTATCATCCATTATGAAATGCCGTAGTCTGACCTAAAATCAGTTTCACAAGTGAGGAAGCTGCTGGTAACCCCTTCTGCAGAGAAGCAAATGACAGGAGAAAGCTGGACTGAGCTGCAAGAAATGCAGAGTGACCACACTGAGGCTTTGACAGCCGGAGATCTGAAAGTATGGAAATATCAACCTGGTGTCATCCGGGGTTAAAGTGGCTCCCATTGAGGCAGGGCTGCAGCTCTTACGTGGCTTGGGTAATGTATTTGCAGATTTTTAAAACTGGGAGAGTTTGACTCACTATGAATTAAATGGTACGCTTTATTAAAGACAATAGACATTGCTGCACTTTTCCTATTAATTCCTTTTGAAAATAATGCCTTCCTAGCTCTGTGCTGCAGACAGTGAATGGGTCTGGAAAAAAGTGATGATTGCCTAAGATTTATATGTAAAGTTTTCTACTCCAAATCTGTTGCCTCAAATGTTCATGCTTTTTTCTTCCCCAAATTCTGAATTAGGAAATCAGGGCAACGTAAATTTCCAAATAAAAGCAAACAGTGTCCTTTCAGCCTCCACCAAAACAGCTCTTGGACAACCTGTGAAGGGNGGGGGGCGGTGGTGCGCTTGCATGTCTGTGTGTCGCTGTTTTACTGCTCACAGTTAGGGCAACTCTGGAATTGTGATTTGTGGACAGAAATGACAAATTTCTGGTAAATTATTGCCACAGAAGGAAAAATACTTTTCTCCTTTGAAGTTAACTAAAACCAAATGGAATTGTTTCCCCAAGGGAAAAGCAGGAGTTTACTTATGATGTGTCCCCTCCCAGAAATCTTTCAAATTATACATACTGTACCCTTTGTTTATATAAATATGAATTACATGATTGTGTGTACAAGGTCATTTGTAGTTCAAATGGAAATGCAATGCTGCTAGGCAGAGGCTATGGAGAGATCGAGGGGATCCTAGGATCTGCCATTGAACCCTTTTCAAACATGGTATGTGACATTGAGATCTGCAGGAAAGCTTTGGCCCGCTGTGAAATGGAGACACCCTAGTTTTGTTGATCAATCTGGATTTCCATGAAGCTTAAATAAAGAAAGAGAGGCTGGTCATTTCTCATTTACATGGTGGGCTCTGATTGTCACCATCAACAACAATGTACAACCAACAGTTTATGCTCTGGATTATATTTGCTTATGTGTTTTCATCCAGCTGTGAAGTTCAAATTTTGCAAGGGATGTTTTCCCACATGCAGGATAACAAATTTGACAGATTGACCTTAGGGTTGTTCTTTTCCAATTTGCCATTGATTTCTTTTTCATTTCAGCTAACTTAATAGTAGTTGGTTTAAATATCGTTAAGCCGTAAGTAAATTGTTTTCTGAAACGTTTTCTCTTTGTTGTACTGTCGTGCTTCTGTATATCAGTGGAGATACATATTTCTGGCTGGGTGTCTTTCTATCTTTCAAGCTGAGGCTTTATCAAATTTAATTTCACCATAGGACATTCAATCATGTTTTTGCTTTTATTGTCTACATCCTTGGACTTCACTTTCTAGAGCCTTATGTCTCCTGCATATTCTCTGAGGAAACTCAGAAAGAATTGATAGAATTCCCTAATTTAGTAGCTTTAGGCAGTCCAAATATGATGCATAAAAAGTAGGGATGTCATGACTAGGGCCTTGTAAACAAAAAGTTTTGTTCCCAATCTGTTCAGCAATGTCCCCCACTGCCCCTTCCCCTCCTCCCCCCGCAATTTCATCAGAGTTTTCACAAAAGCTTTGCAAGCTTTGGGTAGTCTGTGACTTATTTAATCTCTAAGAAAGCCTCCTGATCTTTTGCCACTGAGATGAACTTTTCTACTGCATGTGGGAATTAATCACCATTGAATATGTGTGGTGTCCCCTAAAGACTCTTAAGATCAGGGTAATGTGTATTTTCTGTCTTCCTGAGACTGAGAGTTAGACTGAGGCCCTGGAAAACTGGTTGACATTGATTTGGAGATACTTCTTAGCAAAGAAGGCATGGCATCCAGCAAGAGGTCCTGATCCAGTTCTTCAGGTGACCTCCTTTTGCAGCATTGGTGGCAAGCAGGGTGCAGGGTTTGTCTGGTGTGTTAAAAGATGTAATTTGCTCCTCTGCTCCTGTGGATGGAGTCCTTTCCATGGCACCTCCTGCAAAGACGTGAGGAGAGCTGTCCCTGCCTTGCAGGGGAGTAAAGTCTGACTGCAGAGTCAAACGCTCCTAAAACCAGTGACCTATACTTTCAGAGCTGGCTGTGGAAGGACTTCTGTCTTACCAAGGAGGCTTGGGACACACTGGCCTGTTACCAGGAGGGGGTGTTGGGCAAGTGGCTTTTTCTACTGCTTCTGACCTATTTGCTGCCACATGTCCCATGATCATTCTCCGTTCCTTATAAATCGCTTTAGACGGTATCAAGGGACATGTTTACATTTCCATTAGCAGTGAATTTGCCAAAGGCACATTCATAATGGCCTGTTAATAAAAAGCAATGCAGGTGGGTAGAGTTTCAGAAAGCAAACGCTTGAATTAGATACACAGGTATCAGTATTGGATTCACAGGTATCAGTATCTATCTCTCTTCACTATATCTCTTCTGGCCTCACCTCAGGTAATGTTAGAGCCAGCAAGGTCAGTAGGCTTTTCCAGTTGAAATGGAAACAGGGCAGTTGTATCACCTGAAATTTGTAGCAGCTTCTCTCATTTGGAGATCACTCTTGGTTTTTGACAGACAAAGCTATGTAACTAATACAGAGGGTTTTCTTCCTGAAAGTTAGTTTTCCAAATGCTTTATTCATGTAATCCTAAGAATCTTAGCTGCAACATACTTCCACTGAGCAAAATACCTGGGCTGTTTAAAGCTGTGCATGGATCACTGCAAACAGCATCACACTTCTGTTCTTCTTTCTTTTGCTAAAGGCAATAAGAAATCTGTTGCAGGCTTCTAAACCAGTTTGAGGTTGACTAACAAAAGGTATAGGCTAGGAGCTGTACGCTGTCTTTAAAGTACTGGCCTGTTGAGAATATGGATAGCATTTTGTGACTCTTTGCTCCCCATCTGCAGAATCTGCAGCATCAAATAAGAAGCAGGAGTATAAACTGTCTGTGAATAACTTCAGACTGGAAATAGGAGAATTCCCAGTATCAGAGCTCTGGGCTTCTGGAACAGCTTTCCAGTGGGGGCAAGAATAAACTGACTAAATACTTGAAAGATGAATCATGATAAATTAATGAACAGTATGAAATGAATACGGCAGAAGTGTGAAACTCTGTGGGCTGGCCGTGGGACACGATCACACAAGTTATTTCTCTACGAAGGGATCAGTGATGCTGATTAGCACCGTCCATTTATGCCTAGTTATCACAAGAGATATTGCAATCTGAAATTTGAGCAGAATGGGAGAAATCAAGCCAAGCTGTTAAGCAAGGTGATATTCTATCAGTTATCGCTCTCTATCCTCACTGTAGCAACAGGGTTACAGGGCTGTGATACCTAGCCAAAACCATAATGCAGAAAAGAACTTGATTATGTGAAGTCAGTCAGTGGTCATGTTGGCATTACCCACCATTTTTAGATCACCCCTCTACTCTAATCTTCCTGCCTTATGTAATGGCATTGAACTCCTTCTGCGGGCCAGTAACCAGCTTCTCTAACAATCCCAGCTCAAACCCATCCTCTCCACATATTCCTGCACTCTGAGCCCAGCCCACCAGTAGCCGTGGTAGCGTTCAGCTTAAGTCCTCTGAAATCCAGCGCTCCTTNGCGCTTGCATGTCTGTGTGTCGCTGTTTTACTGCTCACAGTTAGGGCAACTCTGGAATTGTGATTTGTGGACAGAAATGACAAATTTCTGGTAAATTATTGCCACAGAAGGAAAAATACTTTTCTCCTTTGAAGTTAACTAAAACCAAATGGAATTGTTTCCCCAAGGGAAAAGCAGGAGTTTACTTATGATGTGTCCCCTCCCAGAAATCTTTCAAATTATACATACTGTACCCTTTGTTTATATAAATATGAATTACATGATTGTGTGTACAAGGTCATTTGTAGTTCAAATGGAAATGCAATGCTGCTAGGCAGAGGCTATGGAGAGATCGAGGGGATCCTAGGATCTGCCATTGAACCCTTTTCAAACATGGTATGTGACATTGAGATCTGCAGGAAAGCTTTGGCCCGCTGTGAAATGGAGACACCCTAGTTTTGTTGATCAATCTGGATTTCCATGAAGCTTAAATAAAGAAAGAGAGGCTGGTCATTTCTCATTTACATGGTGGGCTCTGATTGTCACCATCAACAACAATGTACAACCAACAGTTTATGCTCTGGATTATATTTGCTTATGTGTTTTCATCCAGCTGTGAAGTTCAAATTTTGCAAGGGATGTTTTCCCACATGCAGGATAACAAATTTGACAGATTGACCTTAGGGTTGTTCTTTTCCAATTTGCCATTGATTTCTTTTTCATTTCAGCTAACTTAATAGTAGTTGGTTTAAATATCGTTAAGCCGTAAGTAAATTGTTTTCTGAAACGTTTTCTCTTTGTTGTACTGTCGTGCTTCTGTATATCAGTGGAGATACATATTTCTGGCTGGGTGTCTTTCTATCTTTCAAGCTGAGGCTTTATCAAATTTAATTTCACCATAGGACATTCAATCATGTTTTTGCTTTTATTGTCTACATCCTTGGACTTCACTTTCTAGAGCCTTATGTCTCCTGCACATTCTCTGAGGAAACTCAGAAAGAATTGATAGAATTCCCTAATTTAGTAGCTTTAGGCAGTCCAAATATGATGCATAAAAAGTAGGGATGTCATGACTAGGGCCTTGTAAACAAAAAGTTTTGTTCCCAATCTGTTCAGCAATGTCCCCCACTGCCCCTTCCCCTCCTCCCCCCGCAATTTCATCAGAGTTTTCACAAAAGCTTTGCAAGCTTTGGGTAGTCTGTGACTTATTTAATCTCTAAGAAAGCCTCCTGATCTTTTGCCACTGAGATGAACTTTTCTACTGCATGTGGGAATTAATCACCATTGAATATGTGTGGTGTCCCCTAAAGACTCTTAAGATCAGGGTAATGTGTATTTTCTGTCTTCCTGAGACTGAGAGTTAGACTGAAGCCCTGGAAAACTGGTTGACATTGATTTGGAGATACTTCTTAGCAAAGAAGGCATGGCATCCAGCAAGAGGTCCTGATCCAGTTCTTCAGGTGACCTCCTTTTGCAGCATTGGTGGCAAGCAGGGTGCAGGGTTTGTCTGGTGTGTTAAAAGATGTAATTTGCTCCTCTGCTCCTGTGGATGGAGTCCTTTCCATGGCACCTCCTGCAAAGACGTGAGGAGAGCTGTCCCTGCCTTGCAGGGGAGTAAAGTCTGACTGCAGAGTCAAACGCTCCTAAAACCAGTGACCTATACTTTCAGAGCTGGCTGTGGAAGGACTTCTGTCTTACCAAGGAGGCTTGGGACACACTGGCCTGTTACCAGGAGGGGGTGTTGGGCAAGTGGCTTTTTCTACTGCTTCTGACCTATTTGCTGCCACATGTCCCATGATCATTCTCCGTTCCTTATAAATCGCTTTAGACGGTATCAAGGGACATGTTTACATTTCCATTAGCAGTGAATTTGCCAAAGGCACATTCATAATGGCCTGTTAATAAAAAGCAATGCAGGTGGGTAGAGTTTCAGAAAGCAAACGCTTGAATTAGATACACAGGTATCAGTATTGGATTCACAGGTATCAGTATCTATCTCTCTTCACTATATCTCTTCTGGCCTCACCTCAGGTAATGTTAGAGCCAGCAAGGTCAGTAGGCTTTTCCAGTTGAAATGGAAACAGGGCAGTTGTATCACCTGAAATTTGTAGCAGCTTCTCTCATTTGGAGATCACTCTTGGTTTTTGACAGACAAAGCTATGTAACTAATACAGAGGGTTTTCTTCCTGAAAGTTAGTTTTCCAAATGCTTTATTCATGTAATCCTAAGAATCTTAGCTGCAACATACTTCCACTGAGCAAAATACCTGGGCTGTTTAAAGCTGTGCATGGATCACTGCAAACAGCATCACACTTCTGTTCTTCTTTCTTTTGCTAAAGGCAATAAGAAATCTGTTGCAGGCTTCTAAACCAGTTTGAGGTTGACTAACAAAAGGTATAGGCTAGGAGCTGTACGCTGTCTTTAAAGTACTGGCCTGTTGAGAATATGGATAGCATTTTGTGACTCTTTGCTCCCCATCTGCAGAATCTGCAGCATCAAATAAGAAGCAGGAGTATAAACTGTCTGTGAATAACTTCAGACTGGAAATAGGAGAATTCCCAGTATCAGAGCTCTGGGCTTCTGGAACAGCTTTCCAGTGGGGGCAAGAATAAACTGACTAAATACTTGAAAGATGAATCATGATAAATTAATGAACAGTATGAAATGAATACGGCAGAAGTGTGAAACTCTGTGGGCTGGCCGTGGGACACGATCACACAAGTTATTTCTCTACGAAGGGATCAGTGATGCTGATTAGCACCGTCCATTTATGCCTAGTTATCACAAGAGATATTGCAATCTGAAATTTGAGCAGAATGGGAGAAATCAAGCCAAGCTGTTAAGCAAGGTGATATTCTATCAGTTATCGCTCTCTATCCTCACTGTAGCAACAGGGTTACAGGGCTGTGATACCTAGCCAAAACCATAATGCAGAAAAGAACTTGATTATGTGAAGTCAGTCAGTGGTCATGTTGGCATTACCCACCATTTTTAGATCACCCCTCTACTCTAATCTTCCTGCCTTATGTAATGGCATTGAACTCCTTCTGCGGGCCAGTAACCAGCTTCTCTAACAATCCCAGCTCAAACCCATCCTCTCCACATATTCCTGCACTCTGAGCCCAGCCCACCAGTAGCCGTGGTAGCGTTCAGCTTAAGTCCTCTGAAATCCAGCGCTCCTTCTCCCCTTTGCCATCTCCCTGCAACCCTTCGTAGCCTGCCTGGTTCCCTCCAGCTCCAGCCAGGCAGAAACAACAAGGTTCTCTTTTTCAGTAAAGAGATATTAGGAAGAACTGAAGTAGGTAGAAAATACAGAGAGAAAGGTCCAGCCTTTTGAAAATGCTGTTTGGGCATTTTACAAACAGTTTCACATCTGCGCAGTAGCACGCTGAACCTTAACTCTGTCATCTCCTTCATTATTTAACTCTACAGCTATAATGGAACACTTTCTTAATGAGCCACAGTAGAAGAAGTAATTACTTTTGGCTGGGTATTTATCAATGGTAATTTAAATGTTGTTTTGTCCTTTGTCAGATTTGTGCATTAATTTGAAGCTCAGTTTGGTTTTGAAGACTGAATCAATGGAAAAAGTAGTGAGAAAAGCTTCATGTTCATGGACTTTCTTGCTTCCTTTACAAGTGAAAATAGTGTTTTTCTAGCTGCTAGCACCTAAAAATCTGAACCTGGTCAGAGAAAGTCAAAGAGGGTTCTGTCTGCTATCTATGTCACAACCAGTAACAAAGTAATTTTTATCCAGGCTGTGGTTTGTGCAGCTGCATTGTCTAAAATAAATAGAGTTTTTCAGATTGTGATGCTCAGATCTTAGGGACTCCACAGATGGCTTCTAAGCCTCTATGAAAAGTAATTAAGAAAAGTAGGTTTGATAGTAGGCTTAAATTTACTTTCAGAGCTGCGCTTTTCCTACTGAGAAAAAACCCCAACAACTAACTTCAGCAATCTGCAAAAAGAAAATAATTTCTCTAAGGTTTATCCTACAGTCACATGGATGTTAACAGCCAACAGATTAAGAGACTTCACAGAGCTGTTACTGGGGAGAGATGTGGGGTTGTGTAGATGCACCTGAGGATGTATTTGGGCTTGCAGTTGTAATTAGCCTGTGTAGGGAAGCTTCTGCGTTGGAGTTTAGAAATACACATCTGTTAACTCTTGCTTAACATCAGTTAAAACCTTGGCATTGGCTGAGTGGTTGTTGGATTACCTTTTCCCTCATACAGGTCTGATTAAATGGGAGTGGCTCTCATTCTGTTTTATTACACTTTGTTTGGGGTGTATCACACTAGAGCAGTCTCCAGTAAGCTAAGCAAGCTGTACCTGTGGAAACATGAACTGGTCAAACCAAACCCAGGATCAGCATGCACAGCTGATGTGCGGTGGCTGCAAACAGAATTACTGCAATGCTGAAGCTTGCAAATACTCCAGGTCGAGCGCAGGTCTGAGGTCCTGTATGAAACTTTTGCATCCTCCATCCTCTTTATCCAGTGAAGTGCATTTCTGTGGAATTAGGTTCACCTATAGGAACAGTATATAAATGTGTATATATATATGTAATTTTTTTAAACTTCAATGCCATTCTTCCTCACAAAAGTTTTCCTAAGCAGGAGGTGCTGAAAGCAGCAGATATACAATGCTGGTGGACTTTGAAGTATTTCTTCTAGCCAACCGACAAAGTGCTTTGGAGGAAAGAGCTCTTTGGAGTCCCCTGCATCACATCAGAGCACTTTTGAGAGAGTGTCTATAGAAAAGGCAAATGCTGAATATTAAAAAATGCTGTTACGTTCACAGTCTCTTCCATGTAGATATGCACACACAGAGATTTTTACATAGGCAAACTATTTATCTTGCTGCAAATTGCGTTCTTAAGCCAGCCTACAGGCCTCTGGTTTAAGTGTGCTCTAGATTTGCAAACTTAAGGTTGCAAACCCATTTGAAAACAAGACCTAATCCCTTACGATTTGCCACTCTTACTTTTTCTTTTGACAGCTTTTTTAGCTGCCAGCTTTTTAAGGCAAGCTTGAAAAAGAAGAAACCTGACAGTGACTTCAGTTAATATAGTCATAAGTGCAAAGAGGCTGAATTTGAATGGACCTTGAACATGTGCTGGCAATGTTAGCAAGGGACTTTGTTAATATATAGTAATCCAAGATGACTATAAATTATAATCAGTCAGAGCCGTCAACAGGAAAAGAAAGAGATAATTTACAAATGCTGTTATGCTGAGTTTGGGAAGGGATGTGAGAAAAGGCCATCATTTGGTCTATTCTGCAGTGAACTGAATGAAACCATGATGCTGCTAAAAAGCCTAAATGTGCTAAAAGTGAAATGAAGGGGAATCATTTATTACGTCAGTTAAATATTACAAGTAGTTACTTTGAATACAGTGATAAAATTATCTTTTCAAGTTTGTATTTTGAACATATGAGTTTGCAGTGGCAATAAGTAAAAGACACCTTTTTAAAGATGCCAAAGTGCTTGTTGCATGGAGGTATGCTCATATACATGGGATTTTCTCAAGTTCTTAAATTGACCGATTCCTTTTTAAATCGACAGGAACTCATGAGGAGATTTTGGAATTTCTTCTAGTGCCTCACAGCATGCTTGGTCCTTAAATATGTTTAAAAATCCAAGCTAAATGACAGAACTAATATTATTTCACCCACTTATTTACTACCTGAGGGGAATGACTTACAACTTTCCTTTGGATTTGATGTTTATGGCTAATATTCACAGACGTTGCAGTCACTTTACAGGTGTCAGAGGATACCAGGACAGGTATCCTGGAGAAGGAGCAGTGGTCCACTCGGGGTGATTTGGCCACGGGATCAAAGAGAGGAGAATTAGGAGGTGCTGGCTTCCTATGTATGAGGGAAGGGGCCGTCTGGGTCCACTTTGAACAAACAGAGGAAAACCACAGGCAGCCCAAAACAGACCAGCAAGGCTTTCAAGTAAGGGGCAATAGCAGGGGGAAGTTGGGGAAGCAGTTTTTCAGGCTCATTTTGAGGGAAGGCTGTGATTTCCGTAACTGGTTCTATTGAACAAGCTCTAGTAGCCCCCAGTGCCTCTCTGGCAATACCAGCACTTGGTTTTTCCTCCTGCTCCACTCCCTCCAGCTCTTGCACTGATTGTGTCTTACTGTTCTTCTGCAGCTCTTTCCATTCTCTCTACCCTGGAAATGATTTAAAAGCTTTTCTAAAGTGAATAGCTCACTTACAGCGCTACCATGACAGAGGATGTTTCATTTATGCAGTTACCATTAATTTAAATCAATTAACTGTTAATTTAAATTCCACTAAAAGCATACCTAGCAATTGTAACTACAACTAAGAAATATTCTTAAACTTAAATTCTGACACTTTTCCCAGCAAAAGTAGTTTCTGCACAAACAATGAAAATGGAAATTAAAAAAATTAAAAGTGTGTTATTGGAACAGGCTGCCCAGGGAAGTGGTTGAATCACCATCCCTGGAGGTTTTTAAAAGATGTGTAGACATAGTGCTTAGACACATAGTTTAGTGATGGTTGTTGTCAGATTTAGGTGATGGTTGGACTAGATGACCTGAAAGGTCCCTTCCAACCTAAGCAATCCTATGATTCTATGTTTCTATGATAGCTTATCCACAACTAAAACTAAAGGTAACTTCTCATTCAAGTCAGAGATATCTGGGAAATCCTGTGAAAGCAGAGTGCATAAAAGCCTATTATTGAAATATTTTATTTTGTTGTCCTTGTGGGAAGAATGTTATGGAGAGGGGGAGCCGTAAGATTATGGAGCTTCAGATAGGATGTGCAGAAGCGAAGGAAAGTTTGAGGAAGAGGGTGTTGGGAAGAGGTAGGGTTCAGGGAAGCGGGTAGAGAGGCTCAGTCCTGCAGACTTGTGCAGCTCCCTGTACTGACAGCAATACTCAGTCCTGTTCTCCCCTTTATTTTGAGCAGCAAAGCCCATGCCATTTTTGGAAGGGGCCTGGGATGACAGACAAGAGCTGTACGACAACTGCTGGAAGGAGTTGTGTCTCTGTATCTTCATCTCCTGACTCTCTTCTTTGGAGAGTGGCATTTTTGTGGCTCATGCATGTCCTTGACTTTCCCACCAAGCAAGATGTCTAGAGCTCATATCTTCTCCCAGGGAGGCGTGCTCACCAACAAGTGGACAGCACTACTTAATAACTGAGTAGTAACATGTATGTATTTGTATCTCACTGGTCATTTACGGGGAAACTTTCTAGAGCCTACACCACTTTGAGACACCTTAAGAACTTATATTTGCTTAAGTGCCTGAAAGGGGAGAACTGCAGGCTGTCTCATATGGAAATCCCCTTGATGTTTGGGAAGTCCTTTGGTGGGAGATAAAGGGAAGTTTTGATTAGTCATTGTTACTACTGTTTACTTAGTGTATCTTAGATGAATTTTATTTAATTCATGCATGGCTTGAACTAAAAAAAACACCTTTGTGTTATTGTGATGTGACCGTACTTCACAGCACAAAGTTGTGCGCTCTGACTTAGGCAGCCAAGGATTTTATTGATGACACTGTAGTATAGTCAGCACACGGGCCTCTATGTAAAGGAAGTAGTTAATCAAGGATATATCTAATTATTCATTTGTTAGCAGCCTGGTTTGTTCTAATACTTTCTTGGATGTGAGTTATGGTCAGATATTGAAGATGATGACGACCGTAGGGTGCCTGGGAATACAAAGCACTTTCACCACACTGGCTTCAATATGTTGTCATGTTATAATTGTTATAGTTTATTCATTGTCACTAACCTGTTTAAATATTTGAGAACAAAGTGGTGCGGTTATATAAAATTTTGTGCAAGAAAACACAACTCCCAAGATCTCTTTTAAGCGCTGCTGGTGTCATCTGCAGTCCCCTTTGATCCCAACCACATATCCGCATAGTAGCTCTGAGGATCTGTGAACCATTTTTCCCTTTCTCCCTCTTTCAGATTGCGGCTGATGCTCGTTAGAACAGTTCAGAGCATCTCTTTGAAGAAACATGGTGGTGACAGTGGTTGATCAAAACCCAAATGCTCAAAAACCTTGGAGGGGAGGGGGGAATCCATATGTTAGAATCCTGTCACAGCTTGAATCTGTTATTGGAGGAAAAATAGGCTAATGTATAGGGCCCTGGTTGGGAATCAGAAAAACAGGATTCAGCCCTCAATTTCCAGTCTAACCACAGGAGGACTGTTTAATTCTCCCTGTTCTTTAGTTCTCTGGGTGAAAATGGGTCTTTTCTTTCTCACGGAGGCATTATTGAGTGTTGGGATATTCAGGCTCTGATGATACTCTGATGATGGTAGGAGCTCAGTCGGGTGTGACCGGAGACATGAGGTATGGATGTCCTCTGGTGTGTAAATGATTCAGCCCCAAATAATGCCTGTTGGTAGGAGGGGGGATGATTGTGTGCTTGTTGCTTGTAACTCCTGAGAGTTACTTTGGTGTCGGAGCAAAGAGCATGATAACTTACCAAGGCACAGAGCAGGCACATGGAAGACAGCAGTGACCCTTGGGAGTTATTCCCAGCAACATCACCTCATCTCAGCATGTAATTACAATACAGCCCTAATCTGAAGGATTGCTATGGGAAAGCAGCTCTTACTCCATGGCTTATGCAGATTCCCAGCAGGTCTCCGTTTTTCACTTCTCACAAGGTGAAGAGGATGTGAGCTGGAAACTCCTACTCCTGCTGCAGCATTGGCCCAAGGATTTACTAATTTACAGCTTCTGCAAAATGCTATTGATGGCAGCAAGCCTACAAAAACGTATTTTAGGGCATAATATGGACCAATGTGGATGCATTTTCAGTGATGGAAGCCTATGAAGGAATGGTCACTGACTGAGTCTAGAAATCCAGGCTGAGTTCATACTATGATGAATAACTTGGAAATGAGTATCAGATATCACTGGTGGGAGGAAAACACAGGAGTCAACACTGTTATTTTCAGAGTAGTTTCTATAAAATTAACCTAATTTATAGGTATTATATATTATACATATTTTTTTGCCTCCTCAAATGTGAATCTGAAGGGAAAATACTAAAAAAACCTTTCTAATGATAGTGCTCAATTGTGCAGAGTGTTCCTGACATGAACCTAATCCAAAGAAAGAGTCTATAATATCCATACGCTTTTGTTCTTGGAAAGTGTTCCTCTGATTGCCAGTGTCACTGTCTGACTGTCCAAATGAAGTGATCCCCCAGGAACTTTGGATCTCAGTCCAGGCAGCCAGCCTGGATTCCTCACCTCGCCAAGCAGTGCTCCCCATGGCCAAGGTTACTGCTGAATGAAGCCAACGTTACTACTGAATGACCTACGTAGGAAAATAAATGGGCTTCCACATGAGCCTTTTGACAGTGCCACCTTTAAGGTTGCTCTATGAAGGCTAGGCTATGCCAAAATATTGATACATGTCATAACATAACTCGTCATTGCTATTTTTAGGGAAGGGACTGAATACTTGTGTGCAGAGTCCAGCCTCGTAGGGCCCTGAATCCAAACTTGAGGCCTTTTGGCCCTTTCGTGATGCAAACAGTAATTTAAAATATACATCTGGCACAGTGCAAAGGGAGAACATCCAACATCTGTCATACTCCATTATCTTGCCTTGCTGCTATTAGGCTATTATTAGTATTTAAACTAAATATATCTTCCCGCAGGCTGCTAACCATAATACCTCATTCAAGTACTCATTCCCTTTATTGCCACAAACTGTTCTGAACATCACGTAAATGAAATTGGAACATCACTTGATGGACTGTTATCATATTTTATTGCTTTATTTTATTTTAAATGGGAGGAAACAAAACTTGCCAAATGTTGTTGTATGGTTTGAAGAAAATTAAATGGATTTCCCTATCGTTTTGGGCGAGGGAACTGAGCAGAGGCTTTTCTAATGGAGATCAGCTGCAGGCGTTTGGTTCCACACTAACAAGGGCCCATATGCTCTCCCTGGTCTATAGGTTTTGTCTTGGGGCCGTAAGGCTCTAGAATGGCTGGGTTTTTTTGTTTGTTTTTTTTTTTCTTTTTAAACTGTCTTTTATAATTAATTATCTGCCTCCTCTATCTCTTCAAAGCCAAGTGAAATAAAGACGTAGTAAGAGACTAGAATTACTCTAAGCGAGAAGTTAGCTTAGAAATGTTTCCCTCCCGAGTTGAATGCTGTGTTTCCACTGGGAGCTCTGCCCAGCAGTTAGAAGAAACTGCCCAAAACCTCGGGTAGCCTTTTGAAAAATGAGTCGTGTTTTTAATTCTCATCAGCATAGATCGCAGCTGCTTGCCCAGGGCCAAGAGCAGAGCCCTTCCCTTCTGCTGCCACGACGGATGCTCAGGGAGCAGCCAGCCTGCATCACAGTCTGGCCGGCACTCATGCTACATCGGTGCCCATACATCAAGCAGTGCCCCCTTATGTTCCTAGATCCCAGGACAAGGTCATCCACATGGATGAATGCAGTGGTCTCAGGCATTATTTTGGCCCAGGCCAGGTAGCACCATCTCAAATGTTTCCTGAGATGGGTGGCTGCTCGCGCAGACCAGCGGCAATCCTGGGGAGTGAGGGAGCAGTGGTGTGGACGTGAACCTTCCCTACACAAGGGCTCATTCACAGAGAGCAGTCCTGACAACATTTAATTTTGAAGCAGGAAAAGTGAGGTCCTGCAGCCCTAGGTGTGTCTGCAGGGGCTGTCCCACCACCCCGGCTCAATGAGCTGGAGGGTAGCCACAGTGCTAGGCTAGAAAGCCTGGGCAGAGACTCATGCTAATGCAACTGTGCAGCTTCTGGTGTCTGAGCTGTGTCCAAATATCTTGAACGTGCCTGGAAATGACCTTTCAATTGCTTATTTCTGAGGCTGTCAGGTTTTTTTGCTAGAAGAGTCCCCTGGCACAGAGTAGAATAAGCTATTTGAAGTTGACCATGTGTCAGTCTGACAGCAAAGGACTGGTAAGGTGCAGAGACCTTGTCCTGAATGTGACCATATGCGCGATGTGAAAAGGGGGATGCAGCTCTGGAGCTGCCGTAGCAGCTCTCCTTTCTCCCCAAAACTGCTCTGAGCTGAGCTGCCTTCTCAGCGCAGGCAAGGTGCTCCTACGCACTGCAACTACTTGGTTTTAAGCTAATCCTATCTTCTAGTTGACATTATTTATTTATTGTTTTACATTATTTATTATGGCACAGTACTTGTTAAATATGAAAACAGTACCAATACGCTAGGGGTTATGCTTTCTGCCCCATGCAAGGCACCCTTTTACATATGAGCGGTCCCAGAGCAGATCAGCTGCCCAGGTCCCTCCCAAATGGCTTACCGGGGCCGCGGCTGGCAAGGGCAGGTCTTACCTGCTTTTCAGTGCCATGATCGCAAGCCCAGAGTTGTGCTGACCTGCGTGGGCGTGCTGGCTGGAGGGAGCAGTCACACCATGTTACAGCCCAATGACACCGAGTTGCTGTGGCTTTTCCAGCTCGAGCATTGGGAGCCACGACCTCTCAGCCTGCATCCCCTCGGGCCTCGGCCAGGTCTGGGCTGACAGCATCCCACAGGAAGGATGAAGGCTTTGGAACTTGTGTGCGAGCTGGCTGAGACAGAAAACTTGAGCTCTGCTTTGGGCCAACAGTGCAACAAAGACAAGCCTTGCATTACAGGCGTGCTGTTGCTCTGGAAACTTGAAGCCTCCCATAAGCAATGCAATTACTAGCTGATTATCACTTTTGCTTCACCAAGGAGGGAGATTTTGTTCATTTAGAGAAAGCTAAGAACACAGAAATAGATTCCTTTTACAAGGCTTCCTCCTAATAGCCTTTAGAGAAACCACATTTCTTTCTCTGTGACCACTGTAGCACCTACCCCCAGAAGGCAAATGTATAAAGTCTTTTCTATCAGCCTCTAAACATTTCCTGAAGAAAGAAAAAAGATGACTCTTTTCTGAGTTACCTCATCTTGAGCTGGCATGGAAACTTGTTTAGTGCACAGTAGCAGCTGCATCTCTTCTGCTTAAATTGTTATACGACTGCTGCTTACCTCAGCTCTTTGCCTGAGTTGTTAACAAAATTGTTATTGCAATGTACACTTCTTAAATCCAAACATCAAATGGTGTTTGGGAAGAACTCATGTCCCCTTTCCTCCTGGTGGAATTACTTCCCTTAAGGAACTAATCCATAAGGCTATTACCCACGACAGTAAGGACAGGTGTTGAAAAATATCCTCTTTGGAGGACGAGGGAGTGTTTTTTTTCCTCAAGTACGAAAGAAAAGGCTCAGCTATAAGACAACAGGGTTTTTTTGAGGTTTTTAAGCTGCTACAGGTCTTGATGTCTAAAAATCCCTTTGTAGACTTGCTGTCCTGTGCAGTGTGCCTTTGAGACCCTGCTTTTTCCTAAAATACCCGTGTTTGGGTTGGCACTGTATGAGGTGTCCTTTAAAGCAAATGTGAATGAAACTGCGTGGCATCTACCAAATATCCATAAGCAGCAAAGAACTGTAGGACGTGTGTTTTATCCCCCAGAGCCTGAGGAGGCCACAAGGCAGAAAAACCCTTGGTGGCAGCTCTGCCTCAGAGGTGGACAAGGATGGGAGAAGACACAGAATCATAGAATCTGTTGGGTTGGAAAGGACTTTTAAAGGTCATCTAGTCCAACCCCTGGCAGTGAGCAGGGACATCTTTCACTAGATCAGGCTGCTCAGAGCCTCATCAAGCCTGGCCTTGAATGTTTCCAGGGATGGGGCCTCCACCACCTCTTTGGGCAACCTGCTCCAGTGTCTCACCACCTTCATTGTAAAGAACTTCTCCATAATGTCTAATCTATCTCTACCCTGCTCTCGTTTAAAACCATTGCCCCTTATCCTATTGCTACATCTGCCCACCCTGTCCCCTGCAGCTGCCCTACCCAGGAGGGAGATGTCCACTGGGGTGGGATGGGTGTGAGGGCACTTGGTTTTCGGGCACGAAATAGATTCTGAGCCTAATGCAGCAGAGGACGATCTCTGACATGTGTTTTTAGAGGGTGCTTAGGGACTTAGAAGACTAGACCCAGTGCACAAATTGGTGAGGGAAAGGCAGCCCAAGTTCAGATTCCTCTACAATGGGATGCTGCTGGGAATGGCGTTTGTATTTTCAAACTCAAATAATCTGGCAGTCCCTGATATGGCCTCATGCTATTTGGGTCTATCCCAATTTTATTGAAAAGTGTTGTTGAAAAGACTTATTTTGCACACTGGTCAGAGTTACTTTAAATAAGATTTCAGAACTTTTTTCTCCCCTAGTTTTGTTCTCTCCAGGATGTTTCCCAGTCTCATTCTGCAATTTTTGCTAGCAATCTTAACAGCTGTTCTGTCCTTAATTGTTACCATTGGTCTTGCTTCTTTATTTTTGGTGGGTTTTTTGGGTTTTTTGTTGTTTGGGGGTTTTTTTGTTCCAAAGCAAAAGGTGACAACCAGCCCCCTGTCTCTCAAAAATACACTTTTTCCTTTGTCTGTATAAAAATGTGTACTATCTGAGGCAAAACATCTGAGCCCTATCCTTATCACATTGAGATAGAAATTATTTCCCCATTCTAGTACCTGGCTAATGCAGAACTCTGCACTATCTTGGGAGTTTTTCCCCCTTCAAGAAAACACGAAGAGTTAAAACAGAAACTCAGGTGTGTAGGGCATACAGCATTATAATGGATAGATTGTTTGGATTAAAATCTTCCTAAACCTGTGAAGTGCAGCTCACATTTGATAACACGTGGCACATTCTGAAGTTATAAATAGTATTTGAAACAATTAATGTTTTTCCAGCTTTCTGGTTTCTTTACACAGTTGCAATGGCTTTTATGAGCTCGTGGTGCTCACCGTTTGAGATACCCACTGGCATAAGGGCAGAAATGGTAGCTCCTACAAGCTTTGAAAGAGCTTCCAATGCTTGAATGAGGGCTCTGCTGTTAATTTAGCCCCTTCTGCTAATTTGCCAAGGTTTAAAGCCGAACTGGCCTAACAGGAAAGCTTTCTGCTTCCGTGTGGCTCTTTGCACAAAGAACAAACATAAATTAATTGCTAAACAAAAATGTAAGCCAGAGTTAGGGATACTGATACATGTTTATTAACTTGAAGCATTAGAACATAAATCCAGATCAAATATTTGAAAATGGAGAGTCTGGTAAAGACCTACACATGGACTCCCCTTACCTCTTCATCCTTTCCCAACCTTAACCTGTCATATAGACATTCATTATACCTTATGTGACCCTAAAGGTCATGACCTACCTGCTAAAACCACAGTCTTTTAGTTCATCCTCACGTTATGAGTTATCTCAATCAGTGTTTAATTTTCTCCACTCAGTACGCCAGACAAAGCACATGAAGCGACATTGGCTGACACCAGCCGAGGATGGTGTGAGGACCTCTCCTCCTTTCCTCGTCTCTCTTTGCAGCATTCATGTGCTCGCAGCCAGGAACCTCTCTAGTTTTCAGCATTCAGAAGAAATTTCCTTCTTTTTCTGAGACCCCACTGGAGGACACAAACTCGTGTCCTCGTGTTGGCTAATACATTTCTGCATTTACTGGCCTTTCACATACTCTTTATATGTAGAATTGAGATTGCTGTAATGGCCTTTCTCGTTCACTAAGTGTAATTCACACAGAGCAGATTTTGCTGTTCCCCTTTTATAGTCGATGATTTGCTTTCCTCAGCTTTAAACAGAAAAAGCATTACTAGCAAAAAATAAAATGAAAAGCAAATACCATGGAAAGTCTCAGAGAAAATATGTTAATGATGTGATATATCAATATTTATTTAATTGCTGCCATTTCAGGTCAGTTTCCCTTAATACTTGATATGTTGACTTCAAATATACTTTAAGCTATAATTGTTCACACATAAGTATATCCTTGATAGGGTGGAGGTGGTGGCCAGGGTTGGAACAGAGTCGAAATTGTTTGTGAAAATGCATAGTGGGACTTACTTCGCTTCTAACTGTTTGCTTTTGCAAGGAGAGCGGTGCAGTCGTGTTGTTGAATTAACATTTATAACCATTTTTTAAAGGGTTCTGATCTGGGAAATCATCATTGCGTATTTTTAGATGAGATTTCTGAGTAAAGAAAGTAGTGGTTTGGCATGTGCAAATAAGATGATGTTACTATTTTTCAACCATCCCTACTTGCAGCGGAGAAAGCAAGTTCAGCGAGTGAAAGGAAAAAATTGAGCTTTCATAGCAAATACTGTTTTTAGCCTGTTTCGATCTTTGAACTAAGATTATACTCAACCACTCTTTCCCATTTCACAAGCAGACCTTGGAAACCAGTACACTAAAATTAGGAGGCATGTTTGCATTTTCAACCTCTCCAAGTGCAGCGCTGAAAATAGTCCGTTCCAGCTATGTCATTATTGTACAACATAGCGTTTGGGGGTTGGGTTTTTTTAGAAAGCAAACGTCATTCTTCATTACTTACTTACTCTTCCACGTTGCTTTTAAAATAAATACCTGCCTTTGCTTGGCAAAACAAGTGTGAAGACAGAAGCTGCCCTCAACTGCAGCGTCCTCACTGACCCTGTACGGGCAGGAGCCTGCGTTTGTCACAGGCGCTTCGGCAGCCGACGGTTCAGCTGGAGGGAAGGTGGGAATGCCAAGTTATAAAAGTCAAATGTCTTTTCAGCAGGTGGAGAAAGGGGTCCCTAGAATAGTAAGTTCTACGCTATATGCAAAAGTATATTATTAGTCCTGAAAAAAATTAAATTCAAGGTGTATCGTTCTGCTAGAGTCGTGTAACCCTGGTACCTGGGAAGCTGTACACCTAAAAGCATTGACAAAGGGTTTGCCCCATGAATCCAGATGAGATGGTGCATTTTAAGGCATAGTCATGGAAAGTCTCTATTTTTTTTTTGGTTGGTTGGTTGTTTTTTTATTTTGAAAGCTTCCAACTAAAGTTAAATTACATTTTTACCATTTTGGCGCTTCGTCTGCCTGTAACTGCTCCTTGCAACTTGTGCATAAAACAACTGAAAAAACCTAATTTGCTTAAATAAGAGCGAGGAACCGTTTGCTAAGTGAAGACAGCCAAAACCCCAACCAATCCTTTGCGACTAGAAACAGGTAGCCCAGCTTTTAATTGCGTACAACCTTAACACTGGCACCGCCAGAAGAAATTAACTGCAGTAGTTAATGGCTGTAGCACCTCGGAACGGGAGCCCTGTGGGGTACGGGCTCTGCTCATGGCGATATGCTCCCCAAAAAGCACTGAGCAGGTGCAGGGGTTTTTCAATAGAGACTGAAGTTTAGCTAACAGGCAGAAAATTAAATAGGGATTTTTTTTCTGGGAGAAGTAGGAGACCTCTTTGAATTACTAGTGTTGGGGTATTTTTTATCATTTAATTTAGAGAAAAAGAAGAAAAAAACAAAAAAGGTTTTATTGCTAACTTGCCAACGAGGAAAACCTCTAGGAACAGACCCGAATTTCTCCACTTTGCCACCAGATGTCCGTCATGAGCAGGGAAAGCCGATGAGCTGAACGATACCCAGAAGCCTGTATCCACAGCATTTTTGACGATATGACAGTGAAAAGGAAAGTCGGAGTGAAAGTAAATGTTAACGCAGAGTTTTGGATGTCGGATACGCTACGAAGGCTCCTTGGCAAGTGGAAAGTTCTGCCAGTAGCACGACAATATATGTTTAATTAACTCTTAAAAGGTGTGTGTCAGCCTGCAGCAGTTGCTGAACACAGAGCCTTTGCCCTCCTCCAGGGACTTAGGTCTTCAGCTCTCCTCCGAAGTCTTAAAATCCTTTTCAGAAACTTGCCCTTCCAGATGGCAGGAATACCTGAAATCTGTCACTGTAGGTGACCTCTGTAAGAAGACTTAATTCTTTCACCCCTCAGCGAGTTGCTGAGTGATGCAGTGACTTCCCTAGGTCTGATAATGTTTGCTGAAACACACAGTAAATCATTTGCATCTACAGGTGAGAGGCATTCCCAGGGATATACTTCTCTGGGAAGCACTGATGAAAAAAGTTAAAGACTTACGTTAAACTTCACAAAAGGTGCAGTGACTTCCTAGGGAGGGTGTTAGCTTCCTAGCTGCACACGGGAACTACCTTCGGAACAAGATAACTAAACAGGGAAGCACTGGAAGGTTTGCTGTGTGTCCCTGTCCCCAGATGGCATTAAATTCAGACACCCAGATGCTGCCAAGTGTTATTACAGGTGCTATTTATTGCAGTAACCCCTATGCAAATGGCAGTATTTCAAATATTTTTCTTTCAGAATAAAAACATATAGATGATACACGTTTGAGCATCTGAGGAGCAGAAATACCCCACAGCTGCCCCGGAGTTTAACAGCATCTGTTGCTAAATGTGCACCACCTCTGCCTGACTTCAAGAGGAGCTGGGGACCCTTTGGATGGAAAGGTTCGTTCTTCAGAGATAACCGTATAATGGGAAACTTCCCTCTGTCGCTGTCAAAACAGGAAGCGGAGGCTACAAAGCTCTACTGGAGACGGCAACATGAACTTTATCCGAACAGGCTCAGAGACTGGGAAGTGAATAGCAGAGCAGCGGCTGCTCTCTTCCCTCACCACCTGCGGGATGAATACCTGCCTGGAAAATCTCCTTCACTGACATCAGAGCTCCTGTGCTTCCCCCCAGGCTCCAAATGTCCCTCCTAAGGCAAATATAAAACACCTCCTTGGTGGGCTGGGAGGGATACAGGATAGCTTGTGCATCAGGCTCTCCTCCTGGGAGCCTGGGTTTTCACAGCGGGATCCTGCCTCAAAGAAGGAGAGGGGTGTTGCTGACCTCCTCTCTGGGAGTGAGCCCTCCCCTCACTGTTTAATCGAACCAGCCTCATCGTGCTAAGCTGAAACAAATGTATAAGTGAATCAGCAGAACAAAAGTTTCCCTGGACACTGCCTTCCCCGCTCCTTTGGGGATGATGCAGACACCTTTCATGAAGGTAATAGGATCCCATATAGCAAAAGGAGCGTGTTGGGTCCATGCTGACACATGCACCCTCACTTCCAAATTCTCAGTATCTTCACAAACTGAAAAAGAGGGGACAGTTGCAAAAGCAACTTGCATAGTCTTCCCTCACATGCCCATGATATCTATCCTTAAATCACCTTAAAGATGCATTTTTTTTTCCTTCCAAAACCAGCTTTTAAATGCCCAGTATTAAGGTGTTTCTTGAGTGGTGCAGTTAAAACACTCATCTGTAACCTTACTTTAACACAAGTGAATGCTCAGTGTAACCTCCACTTCTGAAAATAACATATTCTGTCTTGAATATTCTCAGCTGTGTCTCTGGGAAACTTACTATGAGCTTATTGCCAGATTCTGATTCTAATAAAGTTAATGGAAATTTTGCCAGTGACTTCAAATGGTCCAGATATTATTCTCGGGGCCAACTCCTATGAAATTATCCCAGTTCAAACCCAGAGCAATTGCACTGATTTCAGCGGGGCTAGCCTGTATTTACTCATCCAACCCGAGCAAGATCCATGAAGGCGGAGAGCAGCATATGGAAGAGCTGCTTCTCGCTCAACCTAACAGCCGTTACTTGAGTGTTTTGGGTGCTTGG